>JAMQGT020015119.1:0-75386 GCA_024447675.2 Pterophyllum scalare
CAGTTGTGTGAAGTGTACAGTTTGTGCAACAAGGTTATTATAGTTAACAAAAACGAACAAAATAACGAAAACTGAAACTGAAAAAACATTTTTGTTTACTGAAATAAATAATAACGATTATTAAAAGGAAAAAACGGTAACTAAAACGGTATTGTGAGTTTACAAAAACGAACTAAAACGAAGTGAAATTATAGATCAAATGAACTTCGTTTCCATTATTTTTATTTAAAAGCCTTGTGGATTGATATGAAATGATTTTTTTCCGCTCTGGTCCATAAAGTAATGGCAGCGGTCTGCGGAGAAAGCAGCAGAGGCCCATACGGAGTTTCTGTGAGTAGGACCGCACAGATTGAAGCGAGTGTCTTGTTGTGTAGGATGAAAACATGCAGAACACTTGTCAGTCAGGAAAAACCACCAACACCAAAGTCCACCTGTGAAGCGCACACAAGGCAGCACCCAGAGAGGAAAAAGTCCCAGCCGCACCGCACATAAACACCCGCGCGACCACAAGGTGATTAACGCACATAATCCAGCTACACAAGAACAAATGCAGACATAAATGTACAGAGGCTGCACAGACCTGCATGAAGTCTAATTAGCCAGCATCTAACCAAACTAGCTCTGTGAGCAGCTCCAAAACAGAAGCAGCTTCAACATCAGGATGCAGCTGGATTTGAGCTGTGATTCCTTCAGTCTGTTTGTGTCAAACACCACATGGAGGTGTTGATAATCTGCTGCACTGACGCTGAACTTTATTGTAGAGTTTATTGAGTTCTGGAGTTTGTTTTTCTTCATGTTTCTCCATGTTGATGTTCATGTGTGTCCTTAATGTTACACACATTTAGCACGTAGTGCTGCTGTCTTGTGAACAGCTGGTTGTTGAATATGTTTCTTTAAACAGTGTCTTTGTCAGGTTTTTATTACACAATAGTCACTCTTGAAGCTTGCACCTGACAAAGTATAACAAACTAAAACTAATAGTAAAATTAATGAAACCTAAACTAAAACTAAGCATTGACCAAAAATAAAAACGAATAAAAATGAGCAAAACCTTCTGAAAACTAACTAAAACTGACTGAATTAGAGAAAAAAGTGAAAACCAACTAAAAATAAACTATAATGTATAACTATTATAACCCTGGTGTGCAAACATCTCAGTTCCATAACAATGGAAAAAAATATATTCCACATTGTTGAGTGCTTCTAATTTCTGCCTTATAGAGGTAGGCAACAGTAAAGTTAAAAAAATATTTATATATACAAACATGTGGTTTTTGTCATAGTGAAGGCAAGAATTTAATACTCCTTTCACCCCTGGGGGAGGGCATGCAAACTCCACACAGGGGGGCCCCAGTCAGGTGGTGGATTTGAACCCAGGACCTACTTGTTGTGAGGCAACAAAAGCCCAAAACGCACATAAAAGCTCCTGTGCTTGCAGGATCGTGGTGAAACATGGGGTTCTGCTTGGAAATCATATGAGATTGATTCATTCATTACTCTCAGCTAAGTAATGAAGCATGCCTCGATACACTCTTCAGAAAATACTTCCTGGATTTCTTGACACGCGCTCCGAAGCCTCGGAACAGCAGTCCCATCACTGCTTAAAGCCATTAGAAAGGAAAGAAACCGTCCATGAAAGTGAAACTGAACCACAGGAGTAAAAAATAAATAAATAAAAAATGGGAAAACTAACAGGATAACACAAGACTGCAATTACCCAAGGAACAAAAGGAACAACAAGGCTAAAAGCAAGTCACCAAGGAGGGAAGAAGGAAACAAAATGAAACAACACACAAAATAAAACAGAAAATTGCTAAAAGATATCAAAAAGGGGAAAGTGACAGAATACACAAATGAATAAAAAAAGATGCCAAACCATTGTAACCCCCCAAACTGCTTAATATTCCTTACTGTAGCAAACCTACAGCAGCCTTTATGAAGAACACATTTAGACTCTAAACCACGCCTTATTTCACCAGCCTCTATATTCAATATTTTAGGAGGAATTTTAGATCGTCCACTTTATCTTACTTACCCTTTATACCAGCGGCTGTTTGAACGGAGACTAACTCACGGCCCACTTTGACACCTCACTAGATGAAGTAGGTCATAAATCAGTGTTTGCTGATTGGCTTCATGCTCAAGTCTTGACCTAATTATCTCAAGTGGCTTTTCTGAATTGCAGACCTCTTTGACAATCTAATGTAGAATGTGGACTTTACAAGACAGCGAGAGACCAGCACGTCTCACTGGGATTCATACTGATCCAAAGCAAATAGCAGATAATTAGATTCTTAGAATTCAAACAGAGAACTCAGAATCTGGATTTCAGCTTCAGGATCAAACGACAGCTTCATCAGCAGTGCAACTTGAGAAAGCTGCTGCACATGTACCGTACTGTCCCTGCAGATGCTTTGTTTTTCACCTAGCTTCTCAGTTTTTTGATCTTTTCTGAAATAGAGGACATATATGCTGCACTTTTTAAAAACGTACTTATACACAATCTAAATTATAAAAGAGAGAGTTCAGCTTTCAACCTAATTTTTCCTGGCTGAACTGAGGTCAAATGGTGCTGGAGGGACATGCTGAAATACTCGTGAGTCTTGATTTTATTCATTTTTTTAGTACTGAGATTTTACATTTTAAAGTAATACCGTTCTAAATATGTAATTCAGTTCTCTAAAGCTAAGTGACTCAAGAGACAGATTAAAAAGTTAGAGTTTCTGTGTGTTCTGAAATCTAGGGGTGCAGCCATTACTGTGTCAGAGCGTTTGCTGCTGCAGCCGCCGGTGACGGCTGGATTGATGATGTCAGGCAGAGGTCCCCCGTTACTGATGGCTCAGCACATCCAACTGGCCAGTTTCATATAGGACATGCTATTTAAGCTGCTTTAGCCTGCTTTGCAACACACCTCTACCCCAGCTCCTTTCATGCCATCTGCCACAAGTGCTGCCTGCTCTGTTTTGCTCTGGGACTTCCTGCTGCTCCCCCCCATCTTTAGCTTTTCACGTATGCGCATAGATGGGTCACGACATAGAGCCGGAGCTATGCAGCCAGATACAGAAAACCTTCTTTGGAGTATTGTGGTCCTGACTGAGCTAACTGGACCTTTAACAATAATGCATAATAAGTTAACTGAGTTAATTTATTCCTTTTCAATTTGTATCCTATTTTTTTTATTATTATTTATGTAAATTCCTTTGTTTGGGTTTTCAGGGTGCTGAGTTCCACCTTCTTACATGCAGAATTAAGTGTAACCCCATGAGCGTCTTTCAGGGGAGATTTCTAAACCAATAGTGTGTGTTCTCCTTTCACAAGAGCTTCTGTTGTTGAATTATTTGCTAAATGGACGGCTACTCACAGAACGCTTTTGTCGTATGGAGAAACCACAAGAACCTGACATACCTCTGATCACCCAAACACCTCAACACATGACAGACAAGGTGGACCCTTTTCTTTGTCTGATCCATCTTCACAGTCACTCATCGCCCAGGTTCCTGGAACATCAAAGCTGATGCCCTGGACAGTTTTCTGTATTTGGGAACCAGAGCCCATCTTGCCGCCCACCTGTGTAATCAGTTTCCATCACCGGTTTTATCTGGCCAAACAGATGAAGCCTGATGCGGGAGGCAGACCTCCAGACTGGCTCTGTGTTCCCTATACAGCCAGGTCAGAACCACACCATTGCCTTTCTCTGGAGGCCATTTTGGTGGCCGTCAATGAGATGTGCGAGAATACATCTCAGCCTTATTAGGTGTGCCCAAAATAATTCCTCAAGTTCACCTCCTTTGGCCTTTGTCTCTGCCTGATATCACCACCAGACTACCTCCAAATTCTCACTGGGTTACCACCCGCCTCTCTTTCCCGGCAGGAAGGTGCGCTGTCCAATCTGTTGGTACAGCACCACCTACACTGCTGTCGCTGACCACCAGACGGGAACAAAATAAGAGGCTGGCTGATCAGCATCAGACTCCAGCCACCAGCTCCACACCAGATCAAAAGGTTTGGTTGTCTTCCAAAAATATCTCACTGCAAACTAAATCCAGGCTTGTCCGTCTCAGACTTCCAGGACTGTGAGAGTGCACATTGTGTTTCATGTTTCCCAGCTGAAACCGCTTCGCTCTGCAGTTCAGGTCTGGCTACAAAAGGCTGGAGCAGCTTCACCGTGAGATTGTTGCACCAAGTACAGTAAAGTAAGCTTGGCTAAAGAACGTTTTCCTTAGTGAGCGCCCATCTTCATCTTCATCCTCATCTTCATCTTATCTGCTGGTAATCAGCAGGGTACCAGAAAATTACAGCAAGACAGATCAGGAGCAAACCAACTGAAAACTGAGACCCTAAGCAGACAGAAAGCTGACGGGAACATCGATGATGATGATGCAACAGAGAAGCAAGTGAGTAAACGGGTAAAGAGGAACGCAGACTCGACAAAACACAAAGAGGCAGATTTACAAACCCAGGAAACTGAAACCAAATACGATGCATGAGACAAGGGACGAGGACACAGAGGGACAAAACAGACACTGGAACACAGGGACACGGCGATGACATGGAGAACAAAGGGAATTACAAACAAATAACTATAACTAAGAACAAGAACCATAAGCCCGGGACCATGACAGGAAGAGAGAGACGGCCACGGGAAATGGATTAGCTCACCTATCTTCAGCACTTTGCTTTTGCAAAAAGACTGCTAATAAAACTTTTTTAAAAGATCAACCACTGTGTTCTGCACATGTCTGACTTCTCATAAAACGTGACAGGAAATGAGGAACTTACTTCTAGAGTCCACAATCATTCTGAAAAATGATCCTGAACATTTTAAGCACCCTGATGTAAACAGTGTCAAAGACCTTCATACTGATGGCAGTGAGTTCAGCTTCACTGATGCCTGAACGGCTGTGTGCAGGCCAGAGCCTCTGCAGGTTGTCCAGTGTTTTGTTGAATGTATAGGAGTGTTTTGGGAAATGCATCTTCAGCAGTGTTGGGTGCATTCAAAGTAACCAATTACTGTAATCACATTACATTAGTCGGTAATGCAGCTATGGAGCAAATTGTATTGCACTAAACTAAGTAATCACAATAGAAGTGCTAATCACACAATTGTGTTCTTGCATAACTGAGCTACATAAGTTCTTCAACTACCTCTTTAATGAGTGGATACAAATACACACTTGTGCAACAACTGCCTGACCTCTATTTATGCACGAGACACAAAAACAACAAAGAGTAGAGCAGTCTACAACTTTTAAGGAGTGACCACATATGGGGTCTTTACTTTACAGTATAAAGCAACTTGAGGTGACTGTTTGTTGTGATTGTGTTGTGAGCCCAACCCAACCCTACCCCTACCCCCAACCCAACCCTACCCCTAACCCTAAATAAATAAAATTGAATTGAACTTTGAAGTTATTGCAAGAAAGAACAAGAATGTGACACTGAAGAGCAAACTTTGCTCAGTGCAGTTGACAGAGCAACACATGAACCTCTTTCATACACAGACTTTAATGCTGTACACACCTAGCAGTGAGAGACACCCCAGACCCAGAGTGGTTACTACCTACTACTACTACTACTACTACTACTACTACTACTACTATGTGGACTTCTCTGTGGGTTACATTTCACCAGTGCAGGGATGAACACTGGCCTGCTGCTCATCCACTGTCTGTATCTTTGTCATAAATGTGTGTAATCTGTATTCTCTCCATGCACCCCCCCCCCCCGTAAAAAAGAAAAAAAGATATGAAGCCTGTGAATGCACAGTGAACTAGACAGCGCTCATTAGGAGCTGGGGAACAGCTGCACATTAGGTATGCTGCAGCAGTAGGAAACCTTCCTCTGTGATTACATCTCTGCAGCCACACTCTCAGCTACACCCAGAGCAGAAATCAGGGATATTGAGCCTGATTGTCCTCACTTGTAATTGCTGTAAGATTTACAGTAATAGCCCTGCGTCACAGAGGCACCGTTTCAGGCAGGAATTGATGCCGCTCGGATCAACTCCTGCAAAAGAACATACTGTCAACAGTTAACGGCTTCAGATAAATCCTGTTTATGTTCTCCAAGTCCTGTTAATGAAAATGATGAGGGAAGGAAAATTAAATTAAAACCAAGCAATTAATAACTGAAGCATCTGCTACATGCCGGCTAAAACAGTCCCTAGATCAGTGAGCTTCTCCTTGTATGAGGCAAAGAACTGCTGGCTGTGTTATCCGACTGCTGCAGGTCGCTCTAGTTAAATGTGGCTTGTTAGGGGGATCTTAACAATAGAGGAGCTATACAGGATCTCCACTTTAGCAAATCTCCATCGCCCCGGGGATGCACTAACAGGAGCAGACACACACTGCAGCAGCCTCTGTGTGTGAGTGTGAGTGTGTGTGTGTGTGCATGTGTATAAAGGAGCTTTTTATATATATGAGGGAAATAAATGCATTGTGTTTTGGTTCTGGAGCAAATATGAGGGCTTATTGGTTAATTTTATGTCTCATACGAGCCGTGGAGTGGAAGCAGCGCTGAGTGTGTAAATTGTCCTGCTCAGTGACCTAAAACTGCTTTTGTGGACAGAACATAGTGTAGTCTGAATGATAAGTATGAGCGCCACAGAGAATGGGAGCACAATGTTGTTCATCTGTTCTTTTTGTGGCTAGGCCTTGTTGTGTTTTCGTGCTTGTCAGCACTTATCCTCAGATACACACCGCTTCCTCGGCACCCGTGCCGCCCCAGAAATTAGGGTTATATGCCACTGATTTGTTGGGGAAATTGCCTTTTGTGAAGCACACATAGTTGGCTATAACAAAAGAGAAGGCCTGTAAGAATCTGTATTTTTCTTCAACAAATACCATAAAAGAAATCAAACTCAGTTACATGTTAGTGGAGCTTTTACATCTCTGTCATTTCTCTACACTGTGGCTCTCAGCCCCCAGCCCATATGGAGCTCACAACTGTTCACAAATATATAATTTCACTTTTAAAAGAGGCTCTAGTAATTTTGGAGAATGGCTCCACTGGAGGTTTTCATCAAACATTATTCAAACAGGAGCTCTCTGTTCTGCTCTGTGGAAGGCTTTATCCCCAAAACACCTCAGCAGATGTGTCAGCCTATCTGCAAAAAGAAATGTTTCAGAATATTAAAACATGAGGTGGATGCCAAGAGCAACACACGAGAAAAATCTCTATTAGATAAATGGACTGAAACAGTGGACATAGCCACCGTGATGCCACCCACTGCTTCGTGATGTAAGCATTGTCATGCTGACAGATGAAACTGTCGCCACTCAGCTGTTTCAGATTGGCAAGCTACTTCTGCTTTTGACCTCCACTGCACACCACGCTGAGATGTGCCAAGTTCTGGGGTAGCTGTAGCTCAGGAGGTCTGAAGGTTGGTGGTTCGATCCCTGACTGCTCCGGTCTGCATGCCAAAGTCTCCAGATGCTGAACGCCAAGTCGCTCTCTGATGCAACCGTTGGAGTGTGGATGTTAGACAGAAAGCACTTAAGCTTAGAAACAAATGAATGAGGTATGTTGTGTGAAGTGCTTTGAGTGCTCAACATAGAGCAGAAAAGCACTATGTAAGAACCCGTCCATTTACCATTTTCAGCTAATAGTTCTTTGGGAATCACCTCGTTGGTGCAAAAATACGACGTTACATCTGTCAAACTGTGCTATCTTTGTTTTTATTTCATAGATTCAAGTAAGAAAATTAGAATAAACTGTGTGTTTTTGTAACATGCTGCTAATAATCAAGTGCCTAAAGATACAATTTAAAATTGGTTCTTTGTGAAGTTGTTGTTCAGACACAAAACTGACTCACTCCTTGAGTTAGGAGCTGCTTGAATGATTGACAGGTCAGAGTTAAGTGGCTTAACAAACAAGCAAAGAAATAAACAAAAAAGCATTTCTGTGGAAAGGGTCAGGTACGAGGACTGGACTGAAAATGAGTGAAAAAGCAGCCACGAAAGTCTGGCCTCATGGAGGCAAAGTACACGGCTCAAAAAAAAAATGAAAGAAACGCTTTTTATTCAGAGTTCAGCATCAAGTCAGTGAAACCTCTGTGATACTGATGAGGTCAGTAAGTATCAGAGGGGGGGTGTTAATCAGCTTCAGCTGCTTTGGTGTTCATGAAATTACCAACAGGTGCACTAGAGGGGCAACAATGAGACACCCCCCAAAACAGGAATGGTTTCACAGGTGGAGGACACTCACATTTTCCCTCCTCATCTTTTCTGACTGTTTTTTCTCTAGTTGTGCATTTGGCTAGGGTCAGGGTCACTGCTGATAGCATGAGGCCATACCTGGACCCTACAGAGGCTGCACAGGTAGTGCAGCTCCTCCAGGATGGCACATCAATATTGCTGTGTCTCCCAGCACAGTCTCAGAGCATGGAGGAGATTCCAGGAGACAGGCAGTTCCTCTAGGAGAGCTGGACAGGGCCGTAGAAGGTCCTTAACCCATCAGCAGGACCGGGATCTGCTCCTTTGTGCAGGAGGAACAGGATGAGCACTGCAGAGCTACAAAATGACCTCCAGCAGCCACTGGTGAAAACAATCAGAACAGACTTCATGAGGGTGTTCTGAGGGCCTGATGTCCTCAAGTGGGTGCTGTGCTCACTGCAATGAAATTTCAGCAAAATACACTAGCCTGCTACACAATTTTTTCACTTTGATTCCCAGGGTGTCTTTGAATTCAGCCTCTGCAGGTTTATAATTTTCATTTCCATTAAATGATGCAGCATCCTTTCATTCTTTTTTTTTTTTTTGTGGCCACAGCAGCTTTATTTGCAGTAGGGAAGAGACAGGAAATTAGGGAAAGAAAGGGGGGAAAAGCCGCAGGCAAACTGGCAACAGGCCAGGACTCAAACCTGGACCACCCACACCACAACGCGGCATATGTATGTGGTCGCTGTCTTTAACCACTAAGCTTCCCAGGTGCCACATCCTTCCCATCCTCACACATTGCCCAGTCCAGATAGAAATCCAGCTCTGAGCTCTATTCAAAGTGTTCCTTTAATTTTTTTTAAGCAGTGATTAAAAAAATGAGGGGTGACTCAAGACATTTGCACAGTATTGTTATTGAAATTTTAAAAAGCACTACGTTCCTTTCCTTTAGTTTTTTCTCACATAATTTGCAGTTTGTCAGTCAAGGAAAGATTTTACTCGTAGGTAATGCATGCTGATTGGTCGGCTAAGGATTTGTGACAGGACACCCTCCCTGAATGGCACCGATTTAAAGGCAATAACTAGATGATAAAAGTGTAGTTAAACCACCACAGAAACCTCCATGAAGCAGCTGCTGGTGGTAGTTGAAGGTGATTTCTTGCTTCGTGCCTCAAATCAAATTGGCAGATGTCATAAAGTGGCTCAGAGTGACGTACATCATACTCATAAGAGTAAAATATTTTTCCCTGTTCACAGTGATGAACAATGTGTGTGACTAAGCAAGTAAGCATGAATGGTCAACATGTAGTTTAGGCGATGAGTCCAAGGCGCCTTACATAACAGAAATCTGTGCATCCTTCTTTTGGGGCCATTTAATGAGCAAAAATGTGTTTTTTATTTGAGTAAATGAAACCCTTTTCTAACAATCTTTGATAACTGTCCTGATGACTGCCCGTTGGTTGAAGGTAACAACACTGCATGTGTGACATTCGTCTTCGCCGGGGTTACCTGAAGAACTGTCCTCGTTGTCGTGTTTGCACAGGTTTGCTTCCAAAACAAAACAGACACGTTAGTCGTTTCACTTTGTTGATCATTGGCTGCAAATCTTCATCCTCCTTCCTGTAACTGCTGCACCGCTCAGTCGGTGGTGTCAGTCTCTTCTGTCTCCCCCACCAGTTCCTTGCTGTTTGAGGTCCAGTGACTTTAATTCCTTTAATGTTTTTATCCGTTATATTTTGCTCTTAATGCTCTTTACAGTCAAACATTTTTTGGCGTGCAGCTCTCGGCTTACTCTGACCTGTAACCCTCTGCTGTGAAGGAGTGGCATACTGTGGAAGCACAGAGCAGACTGTCACTGTGGAGGCTTACCCCCCCCCACCACCACCACCACCACCACCACCACCCATGTATCTGTGAAGAAAACACACAACAGCAGCACGAGAAGCAGAAGGGATCTCAGGAAAGAAGAGGGATAAGAGATGAGATTGGGGCTAAGATGGAAAAGGAGGCAGGGATTATAGACAGAGGGAGATGGGATGAGGACGGATGACACAGCAGCTAGCATCTTTCAAAGAAATAATGATATCTCTTCTTCTTTAGAGACCATTGTCTCATCATTTATTCTTTGGTTATCAGAGATGCAGCAGACAGTGCTCTGCCATGCTGGCACACAGCCACTCAGCTAACACACAATGCTGCCTGCCTCAGCACAGACAAGCAAAAATCAAGATGTTTATTTGGTACAATGATCCCGATCAGAGGCTTGGGATAATAAACATGGCAGGACATTAGCCGAAGAACAACACAATACTGTCCTGAAAACTTTAGGCAACATTACGGCAAAAGTCAGAAGAACTGTAACAACAAAAATCACAGTTTTTCACATGACAAGAAAAAAAAAAAGCAGTCATAAAATCACAGACGTTAACAGGAACCTAACCTGACTCCAAACTGGTCACCAGGAACTTGGTGACTGTTGAGAGGTGAAGTCAGAAACAGCATGAAAGGCAGATTCATGGACACACTAACCCATTCATATGAAGGCCATGAGAAATCATTTGTAACCTTCACTAATGCCCTCTAAACCCGGATAAGAGGAATCTACTTTAAAAAAACCAAAGTTTCAGTAACTGAAGATACTAAGTTTAAGCAATCACCACCCATTTATTTCACTCAGCTTGCTAAGTAAGCACTACTCCATTACCAGTTGAACTAAATTGTATGTTCTAATTGGCCAAACTTTTTAGTAATATGAACTCAATATTTTTAAGTCGAATCAAAATCTGGGTTTACAGTGTGCTGTTTCTGTACTGTGATGAATTCTGAAACCTGACTGAAACTCTTCAAATAAACCGTTCCTCTGCAGATGATCAGTTAGCTGCTTTACAACTACTCTTTCAAGGGTTTTGGAGAGAAAAGGAAGGTTGGAGATTGGCCTATAATTAGCTAAGACAGCTGGGTCAAGTGAGAAAACCCCAACAATTAGACGACCCTGATGAACAATCACTTGGTGACAGTGGGGAGGAAAAACTCCCCAAGGAAGAAACCTTCAGCAGAACCAGGCTCAGGGAGTCGGGGAGGGGCAGCCATCTGCTGTGACTGGTTGGGGGTGAGGGGAGGGAGACAGGACAAAAGACCTGCTGTGGAAGAGAGACAGAGATTAATAATAACTAATGATTAAATGCAGAGTGGGGCATAAACAGAGTGAAAAGAAGTGAATGAAAAAGGACCCCCCCCCCCCAGCAGCCTAGGCCTATAGCAGCATAACTAAGGGAGGGTTCAGGGTCACCTGATCCAGCCCTAACTATAAGCTTTAACAAAAAATAAAAATAAAAATACAAAGAAATACAAGAAAGCAGTCCTACTGTACATATCTGTTTAATATGTGCATTGAAGGACATATCCTGGTCAAAAATGACTCCAAGATTCCTCACAGTGTTACTGGAGGCCAAAGTAATGCCATCCAGAGTAAGTATCTGGTTTGACACCATGTTTCTAAGATTTGTGGGGCCGAGTACAAGAACTTCAGATTAATCATTAGTTAATGGTAAAATGTCTTTGAGCAGGAATGAGCTCTAAACGATATGTTGACGGTTTAGAAGAAGAAACTATTGAAGTTAACTCAGAAAGGAGTAAGTAGATGGATAAATATCAGCATTTACTAAACCTGCTGTACGTAATGATATATCTGTGCGATAGTTATGAACAAGTTTTTCTCTAATAGTTACATTTTTATTTGTGAAGAGATTCATGAAGTCACTACTAGTTAAGATTAAAGGAATGCTCGGCTCTACAGAGCTCTGACTCTTTGTCAGCCTGGCTGCAGTGCTGAAAACAACCCTGGGCTTGTTCCTGTGTTCCTTGATCAGTGACAAATATTAAATGGACTTTTCTACTCTCAAAGCACTCAAAGCACCTTATGCAACACACCTCAGTCATACAAGCTCTTCGGTATTTTCCCCAACAGATACTTTGGCATGCAGACTGGAACAGCCTTGGATTGAACAGCTGTATACAGCATCACCTCTGATTGGACTAACCTTATATACCCACCAAGTCAGAGAGAAAATAAAGCACTTCAAAGCCTGTTGCACAATGTCACACAGTGTTTCAGACAACACATTGTTTAACCAGGAGCTGTGGACACTGTTTTCATGTTGCACCTGCCTCTGCAGACCTTATTCAAAATGGCAGGCTGTGCATGCTCGGGCCTCTGGAAGATAAAAAATAAGATCAGCTGGGGATTTTCTGGAAGCTTGCTTTTATTCAAAATATGTGCAAGCAAGTAGCCCTCTGCTAGCCATGTCACAGGAACTGGATTGCACAAATAGTCCACTGCCAATAACAGATGGTCTATCATGGAGATATGTTCTCTTGGTACAGGTACCTGGTTGCACAGATTCTGCTTTGTTTGTCTATTAGCAGCTAATGTTGCCTGTAGCCTTCTGCAGAGATGATCTTTCTAACTCCACTCTCCCACATTTTCTTCACCTCTTTAAAACACACACTGCTCAACACCTGGAACCAGACTCTGCTGCCTGACGAGTACTGGATGGAGCAATGGAGTCTATCAATTGTTGCTTTCAATGAGGTGAGTGTCTGCAACCACACTCATGTTTTAAATACTTTGTATGGAACCTGAACTCATAGTGGGTTCCATTTACTTCCAGACGCTTACTGTGAGCTTCTGAGTGTGTAAATGTACTGACAAAAAGTGCATTTGACAGAGTGACGATGGTACCAGGCAGAAAAAAGATCGAGTGGTCTGAGCCTGGCATAAGTCTGTCTATGCTATTAACACAAAGAGAGTTGCATTTTTCATTTCTTTAAAGAACACACTGGAATTACTCTCAGTGCACGCTACAAAAAGTTCTACCAGCAACTCGTCCAAAATCTGTTTTGAGTCAGGAATTCAGATCAAGGAGATGAGATCGGTGCCTGTCATTATAAACATTCAAAGGCTAAAATTAACAGAGTAAAAGCAGGATTGCTATTTTTCAGTAGTATTTTCTGACACCATCTTCTAACATTATATTTTGATAACTTGTCCATTGGTTCAGGTTCCAGCGCTCTGGCACAGAGGTGCTGCAGGCTTGTCATTACTGAATATAAACCGGTTTATAGTCTGTGGTCATCACTCAGTGAGACCTGCACTGCTCGCGGCAGGGAGACGGTGAAGAGGGAATGGCACGTCACAAATCAATGGTGTCGATTTGAAGCCCACTCTACCCGAAACGTTAGAAAGCAGAAGTGCAGACTGTTGTGATAATACAGGGACACTGCTCTGACTGTGTCTGCGGACGTAGCTTTGTTCTGTAAAGAGTGTCAAAAACATTAGCTAACAGCTGCTTTTATCCTGCTAACGAAGGAGCCGATCGTCCTCATCTTAGTTGAACTGGGCTTTGTTTACAGCACATTTAAGAACTGTGAATACCAAATAATTACAATAGTGCTATGAATTATAAATGTGCATAATGTATCCCTTTTATTGGGTTGTAATCTCTGCTTCATCTTTATATTTGTACTTTTATATGGCAGCACAAAGACAGGAGGATAAAGAGAGAGAGCAAAAAGAAACAGGTAATCAGGCACTATAATTCATATATATATATATATATATATATATATATATATATATATATATATATATATATATATATATAAATAAATAATGCCAAGGTAGGTTCTGTTTTGCCCACATTCACTGATGATGATTTCACATGCCTAAGCAGTGTGTTTTCCTCATATTAAATGTGGATTCTCTCCAATCTCCTCATATAATGAGTTTGGTCTCAGGTACTGTATTTGCCTCATTTGCAGCTGATCATTTGTTGTTGTCTAGTTGAATATGATATGTTTGTGTGTGACTGTCACTGCTCTGTGTTGGGTCTCCAAAATAAAGGGAGGGTTTGTGTTCTTGTCCACATGTACTGGCTGTCAGTCTGTACTGAATAATGTTCATTACTGGATGACTTGCTGGACCGGCTCTGCGTGGTTAAGAGACCGAAACAGCGTTTGGCATGTTTCTCTCTAATCTGCGAATTGTCTGCTCGCACAGTATACAAATTGTCTTTTTACAAATTGTCTTTTTATTTTGGAAAACTTGGAAAACCCTGATCCTCCTAAAACAGGCATATTATACTGAAACTGATTATTCCTTCTGAATTATTCTTAGAAACTGCAGCCATCGGATTAGGCTGCTTTTGAAGGTAACACTGTAATGTGTACCTAAAATTAATTGAGGTTTACAGAACTGAAAAGGTCTGAATATGTTTGTAAGCAGCATATTCCATTATTCATTTTCTAAAGGTCTGATCCCAGAATCTTCCCTGGTTGTTGTTAGAACGACTTTCACACCGTAGAAGAAGCCCTCTTTAAGGCTCCACGAGCGTTTCTAAAGACCTGAGTAAAGCCAACAAAATACACTGGATCACTGCAGGAACAATAAATATCAGGAACGTTTACAGGCCAACAATCCATGACATTGTTTGGAACAGTACCGACCACCTACACATTACATCTGCAGGAAGTGCTCTGCCATGGAAACCTGTGCCATGAAGCTCCCAGTCCAAAGTTTTTGTGCTGATGTTAATGTTAGAGGAGGTTTGGAGCTCTGTAGCCAGCAGAGTGTTGCTGACTTTTACACAGGAGTTAAAGTGGGATCTGGGCGGATGGGAGAACCCAGGATCGGCTTTTCTACTTCAGCATTCAAAGTGCTTCATACAACATATCTCATTTGCACACACATTCATACAAGCACTTTTCCCCCTACACATCTGCATTAAAGTGCCTTCTAACAATCACACTCCAAGGAACACGTCAGGAGAAACTTGGGATTCGGTACTTTAGGATACAGACTGGATTGAAGGACAAAGCTTACAATGAGTGTATGACCTGCTGTACCTCCTGAGCCACACTCTCGAGCTAAGAAGTTCTATGTGGAACTCAGACTTTGTCTTCTCAGGCTTAATCAACTCAGAGTTCAGGGCTGGGCTCAAAGTTTAACTCAGTGTCTGTGTGAGGACCCACGCCCTTGTTCCGTCTCTCATATTCCTTTTTTTCTCTGTTGGCTACCAGTATTTTGGATTTCTTTGCTTGAGGCTTTGTCAGTGTTTGGGATTATCCTGCCTCTTCATGCAGGGCTTTGTTGTTATACTTTAATATAACAGAAGTAAAATTACTTTTATATAAATTTACCATTTATCTGCACTTTATTTACATCAGTGCACATGTGAGGCTAATGCGGGTTTGAACCCTGACCTGTGCTTTTTCAGGCTCGTGTTACAGAGACTGCAGCAGACAGTCGTAGAGACGGGCTGGTGAACACAGTGGACCACCGAGCAGCTGAAGAGTTCCCTCAGGAGCTAGAGACGAAATTTGTTCTTGACTGAGATTTGAACTTATATTGTGTTAACAGCTTATTTCTGTGAGACAAAGGAAAAATAAAAGTAAGTGTTGGTGTACCAGCAGCACTTGTTTCAGCTAATGAGATTCCCAATGGTCTGCTTTTATGAGCTGTGTATTCTGCTGAAGAGAAATTTCACTGGAGTCAAATTAGGGCTGGGTTGTACTTTTACGTGATACCAATTTGTACCAAAAGATGGTGCAGCGAGTCAGCAGGCAGGTCGTTAAACAGAGGTTCTTATTTTCATTGATGGCCAGAAAAAGGCAGAGCCTCTTGAGGAAATGGGATGAGGCTACCAAGAAATATCAAAAGTTAAACAAAAAGCGAGAGAGAGAGAAAAAAAAGCCCCGTCAGTACAAACACCTCCACACCCACTTGGTTATATGCTGCCCCCTGGTGGTGAACGTTTTAGTTACACTTGCAGTGGGTAGTTTTTTTTGGTGCTATTTTTTGGTAAATTGAAATGACCTTTGATTTATTTTATTGATGTAAATATTTCTCTTTGCTTTGGGAGTTATGCTTCTGCCACTGTCCTTCCTGATGCAGAATTCTCCAAAAGAATTCAGTTCATGACTCTTTCAGTGATGTTTGATACATCTGCTGCTAATATTAATGAAACTACAATGGACCTGTTACCGTTATTGCAATGGCGTATTATCATATTAAACATGATAGGACACAAATAAAGAGGTCATGGTCTGTACAAATAAAATGTATGATGTCACAGAAAGCAGATATTCCTAATATGGTTGTCACATGTACTCAGTATTGTAAACATTCATACTGGGAAAATAAGAGAGAAGAACATCACACATGTTGGATATCATATTAGCAGAAACCAAACATGTATTTGATATGTGACATCATACCTGGACGGATGTATTGCCGATAATAATATTAATATTAATAATAATAATAATACATTCTTAGAAGCATAATATTGTGTATATGATGCCATGAAGGAAACCACCCAACAATCTACAACAGGCATCATTTTTCAGCCCTCACTCTGTCCTGGAGCTCACTCTAAGCCTTGGTTTGCAGTACTTGCAGTGAAATATGGCTACCAACTTGAGATGAGATGGATCCTCGTGGGCCCTCCACCACAATGCTCCCTCTGTCCACCCCACCAAACTCCCCATTGATCCACAGGATCTGGACCACCTGGGACAGCGTTATGCTGCCCATCTCTCTCTCTCTCTGTCTCGCTTATGTAAGTGTGTCCTTATCTCACTGCAGCCCACATCTGTCAGCCCGACACAAATACACACTCTCTCTGAGCAAAAGTTTCATTATCATTAAGGTCAGGCTGTGTGTGGAGGAGGTGGGCGGGTGAGAGGGAGAGAGAGATGTGTGAGTGAGTGTGTGAGGGAGAGCGAGGACCGAAGAGTCCGCGGAGGAGAAGGGGAGGATAGATGGGAGGGAGAAGCAGGAGGCGCTCCTTGCAGTCAGAAGGATGCTGCTCTGACATGCGGACCCTCTACGCTCCTGACCGCGACGCTACCGGCTTCTACCCGACCGCCTGACCGCAGATCAGCCAGCTGAAAGTCCCGGGGAGCTCGCCTTCGCTTTTCTTGAGTTGCTTTTCCTGTGGACCGGGCTTTGTCGCCATGCCACCGGCCGCCTGCTCGGTCGGGTACCGACTCCGCTGCATCTTGCCCGCGGCGCTGTGGATCGGGCTGCTGTGGGGCAGCGTCTCAATGGCAGGTAGGCTGCGTTAGAGTGCTCATTATAACACCACATTCCGCCTTTTTCTACGCTCCGCTGTTCGTCTTGGCTCGCATCCAAGTAGAATGACAGCAGCTTGAGTTCAGCTTTTAGGCGCTGCAAAAACAACTCGTCTTTCTGGGCATCCCTCTCCCGGAGCCGCCTCCTCTTCCGCGCGAGTCGTAGGAGGGCAGAGAGGAGCAGAGTCTGAAGCAGCCTTTGAAGTCTCGAAATAAACGCTGTTGCGGGCTGTTTACTGTGCGCACAGCAGTACAGGGTGCACACGCATCCCTCAGAGGGTCCATGTGGACCGGTGCCCACTCGTGTGCGTGGGAGCCTCGATCAGGCACGAGTGAATGCAGAGAAAAAGACAGAGATCACCTGTCAACAAGCCCTGCAGTTTTCCACGCAAACAGTGGGAGACGGGGATTCCTCCAGACTGAGCATCATCACGGAAATTAGACACAGCAAGTGAGGAAGTGAGGGGAGGAAAGTTCATATATATATATATATATATATATATATATATATATATATATATATATATATATATATATATATATATATATATATATATATATATATATATATTTGTGCTTTTTCATTGTCAGCACCTCAAGTTCTAGTCCTGGACATTGAAATTAAGCTAATATTTCCTTTATTGTAGGTCCTCTCAGTTTAAAATAATCATGGTTATACATGACCATGGTGGGGACCTCCCTGATCTACAAGGAAGCCCCAAAGTAAGGAACTCGTGTTGGAGGGATGGGTCTGCCTTGGACTTGAACAGAGCTGGCAGCTGTTAGCTTCCCATTTTGACCTCTCTTTTAACCACCATCATGTCACCCCCTCAGCGCCTCTATTTGACTACGACCCAGATCCTGCTCTAAGCATAACCAAGTTGTTTTTGTTCCTAAACTTAACCCAGCAGCATGAAAATGTCTCTGCCATGTTTTCTGCTGCTGGTTAGGGCACTAACTGAGGTGACATTCAGTGATTTGTTTATGAATGAAGCTAACAAAAGGCAGATTTAAGGAAAAATGCTTAAATCAAGAGGAATTCCCTGAATCAGTGCACGGGGACGTGATCCAGTCCACGTGGGAAAGGGTCACCAGAAATCAGTACAGAGTTGTTGTGAATGACCTTCAGCCTGTGATGACATATTTCTGTCCTGATGAGTGTTTTCAACAATGATCACAGTGACCCGGTCCATAAAGAAGGAGCTCTGAGGATGAAAACAACCAGAAAAATATGCTATTTGCTTTGCAGTCATCACTTCTTTCCCTGCTGAACGCCACCTTTTGTGTAAGACAGCACTCTTCACAACCTCATCAAAATGCCACATAAGGGAATAGCTTTGGGGAAATTGGTGTTCACCCCTCCAGCAGTTTCAGAGACTCAATCAGAATTAGTGCAAAGGAGCACTGAAGCTCTTCTGTCAGCATGTGGTGGTCCAAAATATTTTGATCCTCCATGTTGGTCTTTCTTTCTGTTTGTGGTGGTTCCAGTTTGAACAATAGCCTATAAATATGTTCAAATTCAGTGATTATCTCTTTTATTGTGGCTTCTAGTTCAAGTGGTGGAGTCTGTTATCCCCACACTGGGTTCAACTAGCCAGCATGCACATGGTGGACTGACACTGTAACCCTGAAACACTGTAATCCAGTGTTACAGTTTATAAATGGGGCTCACTTGCCAGGTATCTATTCAAATTCAAATATCACTCTAATTTGAGCAGAATTTTAAAAATGCTGGTGGTGCTATAGTGCCACTGTGGAAAAAGAGTTCAATCAATGAAATACCATATAGAAAGCATCTGTGTGTTTCATGTAATAATGAGAGGAAGGTTGCAGTTTCCTCACTGATTTTTTTGTCTCTTTACTTGAAGCTTGTGTGAGGCTGAAGTTACTTCATGCTTCATGTTATTCATCATGTCTCCAGAAGCAGCTTTGAGAGAACATCACATGGCATGTGTGAGGAAAGCAATTCTTAAATGGACTAATGTTCTTCAGTTTTTAACTATCCAACATTAACTAAAGGTATCGATTCAATATAACTTTACATTCAGAATGAATGTGTGTGTGATTGGGTGAATGGGGCTTCTGGTAGAAAAGTGCACCAGTCCATTTACCAAAAGATGATGTAGTGAGTACATGTTACCTTTAACCAGACCGTATCCTATTCTTTTTATACTGGAAGGCCATTGTAATTATCACTGCTTTAAAAAAAAGGGTAGCTGTGGCTCAGGGGGTAGAGTAGGTCATCTCTTAATTGGAAGGTTGGTGGTTTGATTCCTGGAAGTCTCCAGTCTGCAAACCCAAAATACTGAATCTCATGTTCTCCGCTATGAGTGTGAATGTGTCTGAATGGTAGATGGTAGACTGTATGAAGTGCTTTGAGTGCTATAGTAGGAAAGTGCTAAAGAAGAACCAGTGCATTTAATTAAAAATGTACCTACTCTACTACTTTGATTTGCAGCATAATTTTAACTTCAATTCAAATTTATTTATGTAGCTCCAAATCACAACAGTCAGACGATCCCCTATGCGCAAGTGCTTGAGTGACTTTTAACAGGAAGAAACCTCTGGCAGAACCAGGCTCAGGGAGGGGCAGCCATCAGCATGGGCCTATAGCAGCATAGCTAAGGGAGGGTTCCAGGTCACTTGATCCGGCCCTCACTATGAAGCTTGATCAAAAAGGAAAGTTTTTAAGCCTAATCAAAAGTAGATCAGGTATCCTACCTTTTACAGTAAATACTGTACCTTAGCAGTCTGCTGACTTACTTGTGCTCTATTGGGGTGATACGGTACTATGAGGTCTTTGAGATAAGATGGGGCCTGATCATTCAAGACCTTGTATGTGAGGAGAAGGATTTTAAATTCTATTCTAGATTTGACAGGGAGCCAATGAAGAGAAGCCAATATGGGAGAAATCTGCTCTCTCTTTCTAGTCCCTGTCAGTACTCTAGCTGCAGCAATTTGGATCAGCTGAAGGCTTTTCAGGGAGCTTTTAGGACAGCCTGATAATAATGAATTACAGTAGTCCAGCCTAGAAGGAATAAATGCATGAACTAGTTTTTCAGTGTGACTCTGAGAAGGATGTTTCTAAGTTTAGAGATATCCAAGAAAGCAGCCCTAAATATTTCTTTAACCCTTTAATAATGAACCTGTCTGACAGAATGTACTTCAAATGTCTTGCCATGTGTGGACTTCTGGCAGGAATTAACATAATAACCCTATGTTATATATGCACAATTTCTCAGCTTTCAGACACTGTTTGAATTTTTCCAGTTGGACAAACCCTCATTTAATTATGGTAATTCAAAGTACATTTGATCTGACGTCTCAGTGGTGATATGTTCGGTCTTAACCAGCTGTTCACGGCAAGTAAGGGCAGGTGACAGGTGAATCGGCAGCGATCGCCTGATGTTAGAGGGTTATTAATAATTAATATGTGCATTGAAGATTTCTCACAGTGTTACTGGAGGGCAAGGTAATGTCATATATATATATATATATATATATGAATATATATGCCCTTAGTTTTAGTTTTTCCACATCCTCTAAACAATTGCAAAGAATAAAATACAATAGAATATAATTTTTAAACCTGTGAGTATTGCCATCATCAAAGTAAAAAAAATCTCTTTTGTTCCAGGAAATTTCACCTCTTTGACTCTTTGAGAAATCTAAACTTAAGTTCACACAAACTTTTGAGGCTGAAATGAAGCCAGTGTGGGAAGTTTCCAACATAATAAATGCAACAAACATGTCTACAGTCTGGGGGAAGGTGCTCCACCCTGTGTGCTTAGAATGCAGAAACATATGGACTTATATTTCTAGGACTACTTCAGTCATTTCTCAGCAGGTTTCAGTCATCCTGTTAATCCCTGTCTCTCTTTCCTGTCCCTGCATGCTTCTACAACTCTTCCATCTGTGAATGTGGTCTTAGACAAATGTATCGTGCACTGCATCACTGGTTTCTCTCACTGTTGGTGTCTGTGTTTAATGAGCTCCCCAGCAGAAATGTAATGTCACAGAGCTGGCTCGTGATTGTGTGCGTTTATGTGTTAGTGTATGTGCGAGTGTTTTTTAATGCGGATTGTGCCTGCGTATGAAGATAGGCTGGATCACTGCATGGTCTCAATTCTCTGGGTAAGAGCGATAATCTGCTGGAAAGACAGCTTGACAACTGAGTAGAGATTCGAGAGCTCCAGCTGGGAAGCAAAATCAACTGCAGCTTGAATCCAGAGAGCAACACAGAGCGCCTTTATCGACCTGCACCGACAGTGTTTTTGTTGTAAAAATATCAATGAGGCATGCCCGCTTAATTTAAAAAATATAGATCTTCTCTCCTCAAAAGAGAATCCATCGTATAAGCTACATTTCTCCTCTCTTCTCATCACATCACCTCTCCAACATCCTTCCCTGCTTTCACTTGCCTTCCTCCTCTTCCTTTTTCTTCTCCTATTATTTGAAGGAAAAAGAGAAAAAAAAAATTCAACCAAGAGGCAGACAGAGGAGATTGTCTCTTCTGGTTGAATACACCCAGCCTTATTATTCAACTAGATCCTCAGGCGCCAAACTTTTGAGAATATTGTGCCAAGTTAGCATCAAAAAAAGAAACCAAATGAGGAGAAGTAACTCTGAAGATAGAAGAACCATGAAGTTGAGAAATAAGGGCAGCAGAGAATATGAACTAGTAGAAGTGTAACAAAAATTATCTCTACTTCTCTACTTAGTATATTTACAGCCTTTAAAAATGCAATCACCCTTATTTTTTAGAAGGATTTCTAAATCTTGGAGATTTTTTATTATATAGTCAGAGGATGTTGAATATGAAGCTGCCAGGCAGGAGGAAAACCTCAGAGAAGCTTCATGGAATTTGGATTGAATAAGAGAATCTGCAGCTGGATTGTAACCACAGGCCTACTCTGAAGAGTCAAAACTGAAAAAGAGAAAGAGCAGATATTATGGGATGTAATGACTCATTGCATCTGCATGACTCTAAAAATGTTGGCTTGTAGTGGAGGTTGATTTTTGCTCTTCTGTCATCAAGTGATATGACGCTAAGATTATGGTCAACAATGATGTCATTCAGCTTTGCTGACAGTGTCGTGTCAGTCGAGCTTTTTTTTGATTATACCTGTTGAACATCAGTCAGTCTTTCTGTTGGAATCATGCAACTACACTATGAAAACAGTTTTATGGATGCAGAGCCTGACGCCAGCTGTAAACAGTGAGCTCTGGTAATTGTAGCACAGCGTGTTTCAAGTGTTTTCATGCTGGATTTGACTCAAGAATTACTGCATCAGTGGTGGGGCAAGAGGCATTACAGCAAATGTTCTGTCCATTGATTTTTTTTTCTTTTTGTATCCTTATGAAACAGACTGTGTAATGTATTTATAAAACTTATATTGTTGTGGTCAGAAGTTTACATAGACCCATCATGGGCATGAATATCATGGTAATTTGGGGCTTTTAAAGCTTTATTTGAACTGGTCTTTTTCCAGGCTGGGATGATTGTACAGCAGACAGTAGCAGTCTCAATGACTTTAAAATACAAGAACTGGATGCACAAGTTTGAATTTTGGGGGGATTTTCTCTGATCCACACATGGTCAAAATTATACATAGAGGCTCAAATATGTGCATGCACTCACTTAAATCTTTTAATAAGAGGTGCTGAAGATCCTACAGTGTCTTTAAACTTGATGAGAGCTATTATTTTCTTATTAATGATCACAGTTGATTACAACTGGTAGTTTTTTTGCAGCTTAAAAAGGATTTGTTTGAATCACTCATTGGATTGACCAACACTCAGAGCAATGGGAAAGTCCAAGAGACTGAGTGAAGCTCCAAGCTGTGTATTTATACATGTTGGGAAGGTCTCTTGAACCATTTCTAAACAACTGCAGATTCCAAGGTCATCACTTCGAACAATTTTATGTAAGTTTACGTTAAGTATCACCACTTTGCCAAGGTGTGGAAGAAGACCCAAACTGTGACCTTTACACTAGACAAACTGGGCCTGTATCTGAAATGATCCGGAATGATCCGTGGCAGATCCAACGTTATGGATCTGCAAAGTATCCATAATGTTTCCGGAGAGAATACGGGAAGATCTGATCTGTCACTGATGTTTAAATTGATATTATCTGGATATTTAATGGATGTTCATTCAGAGTTTGGATTTTTCAGGGTCCAATCTTATCGATTTATGGAGAAATCTCCACTACGTATCTGCCAAAGATCCGGTGTGCATTCTTCTGAATATTATCCGTATCTGTGATAGATACAGAGGTATCATACCTCAGATAGTACCATATTTTAGGGCTTTTATTCTAGTGTTAGATGAGAGGAACTTGGTTAGAATGTTCAGGAACAACCCTGAAACCACCTAGTCTCAAGCCTGCCATGAACTGCTGCAACTTTACCGTCGCTGTCCACAGTGAAACCAGTTTTACATCAACAAGGACGGAGAGAGTGCTGACTAAGAAGCCCCTGGTCCAAAATCACACATAAAAAGTGTGGATGTTGTGTATCCATACATTTGGGGCTACATGTCTAATTTTGATCCTGTGTGGATTAAAGTAATTATGCAGCCAATTCTTGTTTTTAAATATGTGTGCTGTAAAATCATTCCAGCCTGGAAAAAGAACAGCTTAAAGAATTCATTAAAAGCCCCAAATTACCACAAAATTCATGCACATGATGAGTGGATGGAAAACCTCTGACCCCAACTGTAAATGCTGGCAAAGTCCAGCCATATGGCCATAAACGACAGATAAGGGGAATGAGGTAGGTAGATGAGAATCAACCGCTGACAGAAAATTGGAGGTGACCCCATTTTAATTAGAAGCGCTCTCAGCCCAGCAAGAGCAGCAGCAGCACAAGCAAAGCACAGGTGGGCTTAGAGGGGTTCAACCTTTCATTTCTAAAAGAGCTCCTCAGAATATGAGTCTCTGATTAGCATGATTATACAGATCACTGTGCTCACACTGAAGAGCTTATGCTGCTTTCTGATGAACTACATCGCTGCAGAGTAGTTGTAGATGGTGAAAGCCACAACAGGTTAGAACCTACCTTTCAAATAAAATGTAGGCCAGCCATTTCACCTTGATATTAATGTTGATTAATCTCTGATTTCATGTCTCTGACTAGTATTCTTATGAGGGTGATCTATTCAATAAATTTGCTTAACACATGGACAAGAATGGGAATTAGGTCTTTAACAGTATACACCCCGATGCAGCTCCTGTTCAGCAGTGGAGAAAATAATGGATTTGATTTTCAGTGATATCCTTGTTTGTGTTGGCTGCAGCTGGAGTACAGAACGCCCACAAACTGCCTTTTCAACTAGTCCATGTGCTCCTCAGGTCCAGAAGTGAGCGCTGCAGCTTTTTGGCCTCTAAAATATGGTCTGGGCTTCAGCGCAATCTTACCAGTTATGACAACACCTTAATAAATTATTCAGATTTTGGGGGAGTTATGCACCTCCGGTGCTCTCCTGCTTCTGGCTTTCCTCGATGCTCAGTGCTCACATCTAAGGAGGTCTCCTGAAGCAGTAACAGGTCTTACCAGCAGTGATGTCTCCACCTCAGCACATCTTCTAAGACCTTTGTGACACAGCTTTTTTGAAGGGGCTTGAAAGTGTGTGTGTGTGTGTGTGTGTGTCTGTTCAGTGTGGGTTATTGGTGCCTGTCTCAGTATCTGGGATTATCCTCTCTAGGATGGCTGCAGGATTGCACAGATGCTGCTGACACATCCCTACAATAGAAGCAATTAAGTGGAGCTTAACTTTGCGTATGTCTGTTTTAATCCGTGGTGTGTTTGCAGTTGAACTAAACTATTTTGGGTCGGTTCTGCTCGAGGCTTTATTTTTCAGAGCCTTCTCTTTTAAAAGTGCGCATTAAACTCTTTCTTAATAAATGAAATTCCCACAAAGATAAAAGTATGTAAGGGCTGCAGATGCTACAGTGTGACCACTTCTGCACTTCTGCATGTTTCAGGACGATATTGTCACTGAGTTGTTTTCTGAAAATTATTTTTTGTCAGAACAAAATGAGCAGATTTGTAAACAGTTCATTTATTTAGTGTGTCTTAGCATAAAATGAGAAATGTTCACTGGCAATAAACTTGTAAGGACAAAAGTCTTATTATTAAATTATTATTTAATAAGAATTCTGGTTATTAATATTTTCTAATGTTAACCAACTAGTTTTTGTTGTGTAAATGACAATATTTGAACATGAAAATCTCAAAAACTATTAAAGATAAAACCTGAAATTTTCACTGGTCTTTGTTGCCACTAAAATTAGCCAGGATCTATAATATGGGACGGACACATTAAAATATCTGAGTACTGGGACAATATGCGACTTCTGCTGTTGAAGTCATGGCAGTTGTTTTAAACCCCCGTTATTAATGAAAATGACACATAATGGAGAATGTGATTTAAGCTTTATTCACTTTACGTGACTAAATGTACTCACATCATGTCATTTTATTCCATTGAAAGGTAACGTTAGCTAATGGTATGTAGCAAAATCAGCTGTGAGGCTGCACAGCATGCGGGGATTAGGACAGAAAACGGAATAATGTACCGTTATGTTACTGTACTCAGCAGCTCATTGGCTTGCATAAAACCGATGAGATGCCACTGGGAGGTGACCAAAAGGAACCAAAAAAACCATTTCTGGTTAATTTCAGTTTGAACATCATTAAAACATTACTGGGACAACACAAGTACAATCAAGTATTCTGATTCTGATGGTGGCTTTCCTCCGTGCTACTGGAAGAAAGGTGATAAACCTTTAAAGTAAGAGGGTAGAGTCACAGACGGCCAGTGGAGCCCCGGTCTGTATCTTCTCTCTACTTGTTTACTACGTAGCATTTTAGCTTGTTGAGGCCTTTTTCAGATGTCTGCAAATGGATCACTTTGTTGTTACAGCATGCTAAAATCAGCAGCAGCATGATGAGGTGCTCTTCTGCACATTTTGCCAAGCCATTCAGTCGCAGCGGAGGATGGGAAGGACAAACACTACGACCAGCTATCATATCCAAGTGCTTAACCAAAAATACAGATGTTCATATTTCAGCCCTTTTAATCTTTGTTCTAAATCAAATTCCTGAACAAATTATGGAAAAAAGGCTTTCAGGAATATTTAGATCAAAGCAGGTCTACCAGGTAAGCAGCACTCAGCTAAATTCAGGCACTTGCAGCACATTTCTGCTGTTGATAGCTCATATCATGGTAACCAAGCATCCCAGCTGATAAAAATGATGCGCTCTCAAGTCCTCCCAGCTTTTCAGAAGGGCACCTACCATTTTCAGCCGGCAGCTGATTTCATACACATAGAACTCGACCAACCGTTCCTCTGTCGTGGAACACTTTGTACTCCAGGCCTTAAAGAAACTTTGGAAGCTGTAACCCAGTTATTAAACTGTGATCGCTTCTTACGCTTTCCTCTCAAAGGTCAGTGCGGTCACGGTGAAAGCTGAAGCTCTAATCACAGCAGCTCCAGTAGAATCAGCTGAGGTTCTGTCATTGTTATAAAGACTAATGTTATTGAGCCCTTTATGCAGATTTAGTTGATGTTTGAAAAAGTTTGAGATATTGTAACATTTTGGAGAAGGCATAAATCTCATTCATGTGTTCCTGCAGTGTAATGGTGCTGTTGTACTTTACACTGTGTTCTACAACATTCCCCTGTTTCTCACGCCTCATTAGCTGCAACGCACTGAGAGGTTAGACCGAGTACGATGTTGCTTAACTCAGCCCCAGCACAGCGAATACACCACCGACACTTGTGATTTCAGAAGCTCAACATTTCTTTTCTCTTTCAAGTCAAAGACAAAATGATGATCATATTAAATCAAAACAGTCCTCCAGTTAAACCACATCCACACAAACACACTTCCATTCAGGAGACTGAAACTGGAATTTCATCTGGGAACATTTTTCAGTTTTGCCTTCACTCCCTGTTAAACTCAGCTCACTTTACCTGCACCTCTGACACAGACCTGCAGCTGAAAGCCCTCCACACGAGAAACACGACCTAAAAGTAACAGTAAAACAGCACAGACAGGAAAGCTAATAATAGAGAATATTAAAAATATATTCATTAGCATAGACAAATAGAGTAAACACTGTGACACGTTTACGTTACACTTAAAAGACAAAAATGTTACAGCTGTGAAGACTGTGGGTGCAAAAATGAAGGAACCCTATTTACTGGCAAAAGGTAAGAACAAAAACACAATTCAAGGCTGGCACGAAAATCCAAGTAGAGGAAAAACTAAACTTGGGAAATTTGCTCAGTTGTTCAAGAAAACAAATTTGGGAAGAGCAGAGCAGAGGATGGGAAAGCCAAAGGCCTGCACTACGGAGCAGGATTTTGTCCCATCCAGGTAACGTCGGGGTTAAGCCTTTTTCGGTATTACAAAGGTGGTTCACCTCTTACTGGTATATCACCATGGTAACTTGTTCTGTTAGAGATCAGCACCTATGAAATCACCGCATACGGACCAATCACGTCTCAGTACAGAGCATCACTATTCCTGGAAGATCCCTCGGAGCCTGGATAGTAGGAGGTCTGAAGTTTTGATGAGCATCAGTTAGAAATACAGACTGTTAGCTGCAGCTTTGGTCCTTGGTTGTTTTTTTTTTACCTTTTGGCTGCAAACAATTTTCCAGCAGTTTTGTTGTTCTGTGAGGATTAATATTTCAGACGCCAATTCATACTTGTGGACTTTCTATCAGTGGCGGGTAGATGAAGCCTACGTTTGAGTTCTGTGTGTGTATTAATTCTTCACTGGCTCTCAGACATTAAACACCATCGGGGTCGTGGGTATGCTGAAGTCGCTTCTTAGTGCAGGGCCCAGGAGAGCTAAGGCACAAACATAAAGACAAGACAGAGAGAGGCAAAAATCAGCAAAAATATTATAAATGACTGGTTCTTATATACTGCTTTTCTACTCTACCTGAGCCCTTTATACAACATGCCTTTATTCACCCATATTCAGAGAAGTGCTTCCTATCTAACATTCCCACTCCAATGAGCAACTCAGGCTTCAGTATCCCACCCAAGGAAGCTTTGGCATACACACTGCAGCCAGGGGTCGAACCACCAACCTCCTGATTAGCAGATGACCTGCTCCAGCTCCAGAGCCACAGCCACAACTGTGAGAAGGTAGGACCACGACAGTTACTCCAAGTTAAAAGCCAGATTAGAAAGACATGAGCTTAAAATATTGAGCTGTCATTATTCTGATAATAAAAAGCAGAAAATGCCAGTCATATATGGGACATATAGAGTACACTGACAATAGAAGCGCTTTAATCATGATGCTGAACATACAATTGAAGAAAGCCTCTGGTGCAGAAAATAGCAAAGTTAGTTAAAGGCTACTTCCTTCTTTTATGTACAGTCTATAGCTGCTACTGTACATGTTTAATGGACATTCAGGAAGTGGTGACAAACTTTTCCTCTAAAACGCTGCGAGGAAAGGAGTAAGGCTGTTTCCAGAAACGTCATTCTGTTTCTCCTAAGCACGAGCACATGTATACACAAGCTCCTGGTTGGATGTCAGCGCTGGATTTGCTCAGAACCTTTGAGGCTTCGAGATAAAGCCTGCAGGGAATAAAGAAAAGCCAAATGACAGAATTCTTGGAAGGAAGAAAAATGTTTCCTCTCTTCACAAAATCTATATTTAACGCCTGCTACCCCCAATCGCAGTCAGAAAAGGCATTGAAAATATTGTTCATTTTTGCACAACAGCAAATGATGAATTGTGATCCTAAGAGAGATTTGACATGGTTGTCTGGGATTAAAGTGACAATTTGGATTTTCAATCTGACTGAGTTACACACACACAAACTCGCCCCGACACTTTGCTTTGTCAAAGTCACTCCAAGCAGATTGGCACAATCAAGTGTGGCTGCGACCAAGCCTTTTAAAAGGTTAATATTTCAGTTCCCATTTGCCTCAAAGCTTATACACTAAGCCACCGCGCTGCTCCCTCATCTATCTGCCTTTGATACGGGAATCCCACTGAAGTAGGTCTGTTGACGCAGTCGACAAACCTCGCCTGTGTGTGATAATCCATGCCACTCAGAACAGCGCTGATAGCTATGCCTGTCATGCTGTCGAGTCGGCGTGTTTGTCTCTCTTGTACCTCCACTTGAATCAGTCGGAAAGAGCTGCGGAGAAGGGCTCAGCGTTTTGTGATTGAGAGTAGGTATTTTTTTGTTTTTTGCTTTTTTTACAGCACGAAATGCTCCAGCCTGGGCTGTGCGGTTCAATGTATCAGCGCTTCTCCATTCTGCTGCCCAGTCAGGGGATTGATCGATTGATCGACTGATTGATTCGTGTCGTGGGGTGCACAGAATTACTGCAACAGCAAAGCTTCTCTGAGCTTTCCGGGGATTTATGGTCCAACAGTTTAAAGATGAATTCAAAGGCTGGAGAGATGCAAAGCCTTCTCTCTGACTTGAGCTTCCTGCGAGATGACAGGACAGTTGTTTATGTCAGGTTGAGAAGAATCTAAAAAAAGGCTTCCTGTTGTTGAGGTAGTTTCACAAGTCCTTAAAAAATTATGAAAATAAACCCCCTGAACATACACCAGGCTCTGCTGCTCACTGTGTTCTGTTATTCATTTCTCAAACTGAAATTGGTGAGTCAACTTTGAAGGGCAGAAGTAGGAGTTTGAAAGGATTTTACTGGCAGTTTTACAGGTTTTTGTTTTTTTTTTTCAAATTTTGCTTTGTATATTTTTAGATTGATCTCCCATGCTCCAGGTAATCACTGCTTTCAGTTTGTATTCGGTGCAGAAATGATCTTTGTGAGGATTGAGATTTGGTTATAATAGCTAATCCATCACATTTTGTTTCAATGATTCACGCTGTCAGAGTTACAACGCTACATTGTAACTACATGGTAATGCAGTCGAGTGCAAGGACGGTTTTAACAGAAGTCTCTGTGTCTTAGAGGAACTGTCCAAACATGCATTTGTCTTGATTTGGCAGTTTTATGCAACCCAAAGGGATACATTTTTAAAACTTATTTTGAGGCAAAGTTGCCAAAACTTTTGAAGCAGTTTTTATTGAACTTTATTATTGACTGGCAACTGTGCACAGTACATGCAGTTTTTATGCCCCTGTGACCATTATAATTCATGTTATGGCTCTTTCCCCTTTCATCTCAGTATAGACTCTTCTCCTCTCTCTCTCTTTTCCCTCTCACCCCCCAAATCAGTCATATCTGATGGCTGTCCCACCCTGTGCTTTGATCTGCCCGAGCTCTCCTTCTGTTTAACAGGAGTTCAGTGGGGTTGAGGTCAGGACTGCAGGCAGGCCATTCCATCCTCTCCACACCCAAATTCTTGAGGTAGTCTCTGATAAACCCGCTCTGTCACTTAGAGGATAGAGTTCGGTCCCAGACTGTGGAGATATGGGATTGCCGCCTGGTTGCAGAATCTCATCTTGATATCTCTCTGCAGTTTGATTGCTTCCAGTGATACCCAGCCTGAGTTTCAGCAGCTGGAGTACCAGAAGCTCAGTACCACAGTCAGTTGTAAAATGTATGCTCATTTTAGATGTTTTGCTGGTTGGCAGTTGTCATCTGTTATGAACATATTTGGTCATAACCTCATGGATATATCCCTGCAGTCAATGTTCACTCAGTTCACTCAGCCAGCATTGTCTCTTGATCATCTTAATCATAAAGGCCAACGACCGGACATTTCTGAAAAACAGAACATTGATTGACACAAAGGTCAGGCCTGCTTAATCAAATGTTTTGTTGCACCTCCTGCGGTAGAGCTCCTCGCTAGAACATCTTACGAAGACTACAATGGACATCTGAGATATAGATTAAGTGCCTTTGAGATGACTGTTTGCTGTGATTTGGTGCTATATAAATAAAACTGAATTGAATGGATTTAACTTGTTATGTACTCTTTAGAAACTCTCCCCTGTTAGGGCACATATACTTTTCTATACTGTAAATGTCTTTCGTGGCGCTCCCAGGTTGGAGTTTTTAGTAGCAGATTAGAACTGCAGGAAATGAATATTATAACAAAAGAGCAATAAAAAAGACAAAAATATGAATCGCTGCCATCACTTGCTAGATCTGAAAAATAACAGACAAATAATAGAAGACTGTTTCTTTATCACAGTTCACTTGTATTTCTTTCTCACTTCATAATTTATTACTGAATGTTCTCCATGTTGACATCTGGTTCATGGCCACCCCAAGATTCAAGCTAAAAATGTTCATCTCTTTTTCTTTAGCTCCTCTCAGCTCTGCTCTCTGCCTCCTTTCACAATTGATGTGCCTGGTGAAGAGAAACATGCACCTTTTCATAGATTAAAAGCACAGCGCCCACATACCTGTGATAGCTTAGACACACCATGAGCACACATTCAAACACGCTTTGAAAGACACAAATAAAATTTTAACTTTAGAGAAAAAAAACATTCATAACCATCTCAAAGATGTATCATTATGTACAGTAACTTTCAATACTGCTATTTATTTAGACTCGATCTCTCAGCTGATGTCAATGGTTACTTCTTCCAAACCATCACTGTGTCTATTAGACCTCATTCCTACAAGACTGCTCAAAGAAGTCCTACCATTAATTAATTTTTTATTGTCAAATACAGTACCAGTCAAAAGTTTGGACAGACTGGTACTGTATGTTTAAGTCTTAATAGACTAATTAGTTGGCTATGTACCACAGGCCTTCAAGGTGGCTGTAATTAAACCGCTACTTAAAAAGCCATCACTGACCCAGCTGTCTTAGCTAATTATAGGCCAATCTCCAACCTTCCTTTTCTCTCCAAAATCCTTGAAAGAGTAGTTGTAAAACAGCTAACTGATCATCTGCAGAGGAACGGTTTATTTGAAGAGTTTCAGTCAGGTTTCAGAATTCACCACAGTACAGAAACAGCATTAGTGAAGGTTACAAATGATCTTCTTACAGCCTCTGACAGTGGACTCATCTCTGTGCTTGTCCTGTTGGACCTCAGTGCAGCTTTGATACTGTTGACCATAACATTTTATTACAGAGATTAGAGCATGACATAGGTATTAAAGGTACTGCACCTATAATAATACAGAGAAAGCCTAACAGTCAAAACGACCCCCAATGTGCAAGCATTTGGCAACGGTGGGAAGGAAAAACTCCCTTTTAACAGGAAGAAACTTCCGGCAGAACCAGGCTCGGGGGGGGGGGGCAGTCATCAGTTGGGGCTCTTTTCACCTCTTTTCACTCTGTTTATACCCCACTCTACATTTACCCATTTACGATTTCTCCTGATTGGACTTGGGGATACCTGGCTTATCATGAATGTCGGGAAGTCTGGGCAGCTGTTCGGGCCTTGGTAAGGCTTCTTGTGACAGAAATGCAGAGCAGTACAAACTCAAACTCAGACTCAGTGTATCTGGAGCTGAATTGGAAGGGATTAGATCTTGGAGATGTGGCTGTTTCTGCACGGTGAGGAACAAACCAAGTAAATTCGGACTATTGGATTTTTCGCCATTGAGAGGTGCCAGAAAGACTGTAAGACTGTCAGCAAATTAATCAGTACAGCCTGTACCAAAACAATTGTAGAATCAGAAATTTGGCTCCCCGGCGGCCTAGGATTGCCGGTTATCTCATTCTTCTCCTGGATGTTATGTAAACAGATGCTCTACACCCCCGCTGTCCCGTCTTCTGACCTGTGTAAACTGATATCCTTAGACCAAGCTGCTAATAAACATTCCACCTCTTATCAGGAACTGTTAGTTGATGGGGGAGTTTTAGTCAGCCCCACAGTAGCCTGAAGCCACTCACCTCTGCTGTCCCTTCCCACCCTAGTGCTCCCATGCTATATGCTATGTGTGCTTACTATGCAGAGGTTTTTTCAACCTCATACTGTGCCCCCATTATGGGGAAAAATATGAGATGCTTTTTTCTCCTCATCTATCCTATTGTGTTCACTTGGTTTCTCTCTTATCTTTGTAAAACGGCAGCGCCTCTGATGGCTGCAAGGCCGCAGACACTTATCTCCCCTGTTTGTTTGATTTGTTTGTCTTTTCATGGATGGGTGTTCTGGAACTCCTTTTCCTTACATGTCTGACATGTAATGACATGTAATTGATTCTGATTCTGATTAATCATTAGTTATTAATCTCTGGCTCTCTTCCACAGCATGTCTTTTGTCCTTTCTCCCCTAACCCCCAGTGGCTGCAGCAGATGACTGCCCCTCCCTGAGCCTGGTTATGCTGGAGGTTTCTTCCTGTTAAAAGGGAGTTTTTCATTCCCACTGTCACTAAGTGCTTTCTGACAGGGGGTCTGATTTCAAATAAGTAGAAGATAATGGATGGATAGACTTAAACTTACAATATAAAGCACCCTGAGGCAACTGTTTGTTGGGATTTGGCACCATAGCAATAAAATGTAATTGAATTAAATTTAAAAAAGCTCTATTTTACTACTCAACACCCTTTCTTCTTGTTATTATTATTATTATTATTATTATTTATTTGTTTATTTTAATTATTACTGACTTTTGTTTGTTTACCACAAATCGAGCATAGCTTTAGTGTGTGTAGGTCACAAAGTCATGATCAGCTGATCTCATAGGCAACTCACTTCAGCTGATGACTCAGCTGATACCCTTCCTCACATTTAAAAACACAGATCACACATCAGCTGTTTTATTTAAGCTCTTTTAGCCTGCCCATAGTTGCTGTGCACCTGCAAGCTGTTTTGCAACCCCCTGCACTCCAGCTCATCTTTTCATGGTGACTCATATCTTTTATCAGTGATGCCTGTTCTGTGCTTGCTGCTGCTCTACCATGCTGCCAATATAAATTACAGCAGACAAAAATAACAGTCTTCTTTTGACATTATTATGGCCCTGTTTTTCTTATTCTTTTGTTATTAAAAATTATTGTTGTTGCTTATTTTCCTGTCTTAGTTGATAGGTAGACTGAGCACCATATACAGGCCAGCAGTTGCTTCTTTTTATTATTTGTGTGCACATGATGAACAGAAATGAAACAAATGTGGTTTGGGACTGTGGGTAGCCTTGATTGCTTATGTGTGTGTGTTTGATTGGTTCAAACCACAAGGAGACGGTGCCTTTGAATGGGATTATTCTCAAAACTTATGTTAATAGAGAACACCCACTGCAAACCTCGGCTCTCTTCCACAGCATGTCTTTTGTCCTGTCTCTCTCCCCTTATCCCCCACTGGTTGCAGAAGATGACTGCCCCTCCCTGAGCCTCTGCCCAAGGTTTCTTCCTGTTAAAAGGGAGCTTTTCCTTCCCACTGTCACCAAGGGCTTGCTCATGGTCTTTTACCTTATAATATAATGCGCCTTGAGGCAACTGTGTTGGTGCTATATAATAACAATTGAATTCAATTGAATTGAATTTCTTGGGAGATTCTTATCTTTTTCTAAGTGTGACCTGCTGATACTGAGTTCTGCTGACTGTGATTTTCTTTCTCAGAGCTATAACTGACAAACAAAAATTAACATTAATCAACACGTTTCTCTTTTTCCTTCATCCCCATAATTTTCCTCACACCCTCTTTGATCTTTTGCTCATACTGAGGCTGCTAGCTTCTGTTCGGTGTGGATAGCTTTAGCCACTTTTCATCTGTTAGGGTTTGTCTGATTTAAGGGTCGCCTTTAAATTGACCCGCAATCACTTTTGCAAACTTTGTGTCTTCATTCACAGTTAAATGTTTCATGCTAACGGCATGTTAAAGTGTGGCTGTGAGCGTGTTGCAGATGCATAAAACCTATTTGTAATTGGATATATGGGAGGCTGACTGGTCAGGTCTGATCTTTGGCTAGTCAATCAGTGCATCTTCATTTATTAGCATAGCTGGTAACATAAGATACACAGCTGCATATAGAATTACTGGGCTAAAACATACATGTATGCTAGAATGAACAAAATGGGAAGTCATCTGTGGTCATGAGTGTCTAAATCAGGGAAAGCACATCAAGAATTTTGGTCCATGGAGAGTTGGAGCTGTCTCTTTCCTTTGCCATCACTCTCTTCCATCACTCTCTTTCCCTTCCCCTTCCTTCACCCTCCAGCCCACCCTGCTGCTAACTCGAGGCAGGCAGGAGTGTGAGGAGAGTTTCAATGACTTGCCTGCGAGTCTACTCACATTGCAATGTTTCTGCTTAGTTGAACAGCTAACAAACATGTACACTTTAGCACACATGCACACACAAACACGCGCACACACACATTTGTATTGCTGCTGCATACTTGTTAAAAACTTCATTGACTGTATTCATTCTCTAGCCATTCCCCCTCTGACATTTCCACTTAATCCTACCCTAATCTGAGCTCCTAAATCCAAGCAGCCCTGAAAAGAAGTAAAATTTTTCTGACTCTGGAATATTTTTTTCTTTCCCCTTTCTTTTTGAGGACATTTAATCCCTGTGGGGATTAAATGTTTTCACATAAGAAGACGTGCGGAGTCCCAAATCTTTTGCAGCAAAGAACACACTACTTTAAAACATTTCTACTTTTTGGCGTGCTCATTCTCACCGCAACTGCTTCCTCTTTCACACGCGGCAGCACTCCGCCTCCACGCCTCATTGACTTGATCATATACCAAGAGACATGCTCGCTCAGTGCGATGGCACTAGTGCTTCTTTTGCTCAGGATCAGCTTGTTGCTATGACAAACATATTTATAAAATGTAATTGCTGATGTGAAATATGAGGCTCCGCCATCCCACAAAGTCTTCTTAGTCTTCTCTCTCACTGATGTCCATCTCTGCAAATACAGTTACAGTGTACAAAACTTAATTTTAATAAACTCGCCATCCTTTTTGAAGTTCTCGCTGTGTTATCTAAATGAGCTGTAAGATTGGCAAGCACCTTCTGCGAGGCGAGCTAGATCTTTTTCATTTTTACCCAACTGTCAACAGCAGTAATCCTCGATATGAAGCTTGACCTGCTTTTGAATATCCTTGCAGACTTTGACATGGTGCCACTTCAGTATTTCTCTTCAGCAACAGACCAATGCAGAGTTACTGTGTGCAATTCTGCTGGTGCTTTTGTGGTTTGTTATCCAAAGAGCTAAAGGCTGTTCTCTGTATTATTGAAGGGTCTTTACCTTACAATATAAAGCGCCTTGAGGCGAGAGTTTGTTGTGATATGCTAACTTTGCACTCTCTACCTCAGCCATTGAGATGAATATACTCGCTGTTTCTGTTTGCCAGCACGTTGCCGGTGCAAATTTATTGATTTAGCAAAAGTGACTTTCTAGGGAGATAAGGTTAGCTTGGTTTTCTTTATTCAGTCAGACGGACTGATTCATATAATTAGCACGCCTGCTAACATTATATAATTATAATAATTACAATGGCTTAAATAAAGACAAATAATGTAAATGCTTGGTTACCTTTGGCTCACTCTAGGGACTGGAAGCAAGGATATCTCAGCCTCTACTGTTTCAGTTTTGAGGATTTGCAGCTGGTGGATGAGATTGTACAAAGTGCATGAATCACAATCTGTTGATGGGCATCACAGATAGAAAAATACACTTTCCTAGAAAAACACTTTGTGATTGTGCTCCAATCCAACTGGGAGACGGTGTATATGTTTGAGCAATAGGTTTATTGCCCATTAATCATGTGTGTTGCCCATGGGAGAAACACAGAGACACATCTTTAAAAGAGAGAGAGAAAAAAGAGTCATTACAGAGGCTGTAATGATGGAAGAAAAGCAATGTGGAACTGAGGATTAAAAGTTGACATGGAAGCAAATGGAGAGATGGAAGCACAGCTGCACCACAGGCTGGTCATGATGGAGGAGGGAAAGGGTAGGGTGGGGTGCCTGGGTGAGAGGAACGAGAGAGGATGGCGTGAAGGAGAGCAAACCCACAGATGATGCCATCTGCTCAACTGGGCTGGTCATGCCTGGCTGCAGCAGCACCTGCTTAGACACCACACACACACACAGACACACAGAGTTATGTTTCCACCACTTCAGAGGACATAACGTTACATCAGCTAACCTTAACCCTAAAACTAAGCTCCACCTCACCTTAAGCCGTAGGCTTTTTTCGGGCAGGCTTTAAGCATTACCAGGTGGGGACGTGTGCATTGTGCCCTCAAAAGAAAGTCCCACAGTGTGACTGTATAAACAGCCTGATGTCCTCACAACATGAGCAATACAGTTAGCACGCACACGCCAGCTGAGGCTCAATGTTTATGACCCTGATGTTGAAGCATCAGGTTTTAAGTCTTAAATAAAAAGCTGTGCAAATTTTTCACAGCTGTTGAAGGGGAATGAATCTCTCAGATCCATTAAGATATGCTTTAATTCAAACCATAAATCTAATCAGCTTATTAGGATTTCATTTTTTTTTTTGCCTTTTTAATCATAGGACATGCAGTCGGGTGTGTAGGACTTGTGCTTTCCATTGATCACGGTAAATGTTGACACTGTGGTGCTGATCTCATTTTGAACCAACCTGCTGCTGTTTCTTGGATTGATAACCTGCTGTTTTGAAACTTGATTTTAATGCAGTTCAGAGTTCCTAAATGGAAAATGTCTGTGGCCTGTCACACTGCTTAAAGGTACTTTTTGTAATTACCTTAAGCAAAATGTAATTGTTAATTTTTCGGAAGTTGGTGCTGGTGGTGACTCGGATTGCTCTTTGGGTGATTAAGTAAATGTTTGCCCTTTATTTACTAGAAATCCCATCCTTCCAAATTAGTATTGGTGCTTCCTTTTCTTCCTCTGTTGGACTGGCAGGCTGGACGCTGCTTTGCTACATTATCGAATAAGGCTTGTAGAATTGGTTAGCAGGCTGACACCCGCTAGTTAATACACAGTCATAAACTAATGAATCTCTAGAATTTCACTCACCAAAACCTAAACACAAATGTGGATGGTTTGTGCGATACAGCAGGCCAAATTATTTGTTATATAATTCCAATAAAATGATGCAAAAGACACCAAGAGCACAAACACGGCCCAGTTCATAATCTCAAAATACTGGAGGTGAGGCCTATAGCAGGCTAAATGGACTGGTACTCACTTAGCACCTTTCTACTCACTTTGAGCACCCAAAGCACTTTATATAGTTCTCATTCACCCAATCACACACTTATTCAAACAGTACTTTATCTATATCTAAGCACTTTTAGCTAACATTCACACACACACTCACACTCTGATGGATGCATCAGGAGCAACTTGGGGTTGAGTATATTGCCCAAGTATTGCCCATAACATGTCTTTACCTTGCACTATAAAGCACCTTGAGGTGACTGCTTGTTGTGATTTGGTGCTATATAAAAAAATTGAACTGAATTGAATTGAGGAGTCTATGATTGATCCACCAACCTTATACGGTAGACCTGACCCCTACCTGAGATCCAGCCACCTCACCTGAGTCATGGCCATCCTACCTGCGCAACAGCCATTACAGTTCCCTGTGTTAGGATGCCTATCAATCAATTTCAATTTCATTTTACTTATATAGTGCTAAATCACAACAAACAGGCACTTTATATTTTAAGGTAAAGACCCTATAACATAGTGACACCCCCCCCCCCCCCAGGGGAGAGAGACAGGATAAAAGACATGCTGTGGAAGACAGACAGAGATTAATTATAAATGATTAAATGCAGAGTGGGGTATAAACAGAGTGAAAAGAGGTGAATGAAAAGAAATACTGGGACCCCCCTCAGCAGCCTAGGCCTATAGCAGCATAACTAAGGGGTGGTTCAGGGTCACCTGATCCAGCCCTAACTATAAGCTTGATCATAAAGGAAAGTTTAAGCCTAATCTTGAAAATAGAGAGGGTGTCTGTCTCCTGAATCCAAGCTGGGAGCTGGTTCCACAGATGAGGGGCCTGAAAGCTGAAGGCTCTGCCTCCCATTCTACTTTTAAGTATCCTAGGAACCACAAGTAAGCCAGCAGTCTGAGAACAAAGTGCTCTATTGGGGTGATACGGTACTATGAGGTCTTTGAGATAAGATGGGGCCTGATTATTCAAGACCTTGTATGTTAGGAGAAGGATTTTAAATTCTACTCTAGATTTAACAGGGAGCCAATGAAGAGAAGCCAATATGGGAGAAATCTGCTCTCTCGTTCTAGTCCCTGTCAGTACTCTAGCTGCAGCAGTTTGGATCAGCTGAAGGCTTTTCAGGGAGTTTTTAGGACAGCCTGATAATAATGAATTACAGTAGTCCAGCCTAGAAGTAATAAATGCATGGATTAACTTTTCAGCATCAGTCTGAGAAAGGATGTTTCTAATTTTATAAATATTGCGCAGATGTAAAAAAGCTGTCCTACATATCTGTTTAATATGTGCATTGAAGGACATATCCTGGTCAAAAATGACTCCAAGATTTCTCACAGTGTTACTGGAGGCCAAAGTAATGCCATCCAGAGTAAGTATCTGGTTTGACACCATGCATCTAAGATTTGTGGGGCCGAGTACAAGAACTTCAGTTTTATCTGAATTTAGTAGCAGGAAATTAGAGGTCATCCAGGCCTTTATGTCTTTAAGACATTCCTGCAGTTTAACTAACTGATATGTATCATCTGGCTTCATGGATAGATAAAGATGAGTATCATCTGCATAACAATGAAAATGTATACAATGCTTTCTGATAAAGCTGCCTAAGGGAAGCATGTATAATATAAATAGAATTGGTCCTAGCACAGAACCCTGTGGAGCTTCATAATTAACCTTAGTGTGTGAAGAAGACTCCCCATGGCAATCAAAGCAGACAAGCTAACCTAACTTTAAACCTTATGGCCCAGTTTCCCGTGCAGGGATTATGTCTAATCCTGGACTAAATATTTTTACCTATTGTGGTCTTCATTGACTTTTTCCTTTTAGTCTAGGACCATGCTTAATCCATGAATGGGAAACCAGCCAAAAAAGTATACCAGTAGAAAAAAATGTATCCCCGTGCAGCTGTTATGAAGTGGTCTAGAGAGAACCAAACAGTTTTTTGTACCAGGCAATAACATTGTTTTTCATGTGTGTTTCAGCTGGGCATTTGAACATGATTGTCGATAGACACTGACTTGTAGTAACCACTAGAGGAACTGTAGTTTTTTTTTTTTTAACTTCCACACCCGGCGTAGTTTTCATCCCAGGAGCTTGCTGCTTGTTTCAGTGAGTGGGAGGCAGCTTAGGAGGTAGAGCAGGTCATGTGCTGATCACAAGGTTGGTGGTTCAATCCCTGACTGCTGTAGTCTGCATATCAAAGTATCCTTGGGCAAGATAGTGAACCACAAGTTCATTGTGGTGTTAATGTTAGATAGAAAGCGCTTAGTTGTAGAAATAGGTGACTGAGACACTGTGACTGTTGTATAAAGCACTTTGAGTTCTCAGGTAGAGTAGAAAAGTGCTCTATAAGAACCAGTCTGTTCTCTATGTGCTCAACACTTACAAAAGCTAACAGTGAAACTTGGAACTTAATTCTCTAAAGTGCACATTTACCATAGAAAATGTTACAACTGTTTTCCAGAACAAATTCTGTATTGCTGGCATGTCTTCTCCTCTTAAGAACTTATCCAATCAAGCAGGTTTAATTAACTGTCTGAGCCTCTGCTATTCTGCATCATTAGCTGAAGGATGTTGTTATTTAATCCGTAAACTCTGTGAAAATAAGTTTTAGTAATCAAAGCATTAATGTAACCAACATTAGGAGTTATAATTATTGTTCCTTCATGTAAGAAATGTAAAAATGCATTCTTCTAAACACGATAGGATAATCAGTTTTAATTAGGCTGTGTATAATAATAACATTGTGTATATGAGTGTAAGTTATTTGTCTGCTAATGAGCTTTTTTGCATTTTAAATGTGTCAGTATGTGTGTGAGTGAGACGGCTGTAGAGAAGAGATCACCCAGCCACATGCTCAGCTTTGCTGAGGTCATCAATGGCTGGTTCAATAGCTGCTTTGCCTCCACTTTCAGGTCATTTCACTGGCTGACCCCAGTGCAGTTTAAGTGATCATCTGAAGATAACATCAATCAGTGTGTGTCTGTGTGTTCCTGCGTAAATGTGTGTGCTGGCACTCATCCGTTCTCCCACAGCAAAACATAAAATCAGTGCGGTGCGCTAAGCCCGTGCCTCAAATGCACACACCTTTGAGGCGACACAAGCTTCACATTTTCACTGCAATGGTTTTGTTAGAAGTCCTCAGTAATTAAAACAAGGGTACACTGATGGCCTTAGTTGGCAAGAGAAATGACTTCAATATTATGGCTCCATCAATTATATCAGACTCCCAATACAGGTGAGATCTGGAAATGCACTGCAAGATTACCGTAAAAGGAAGATTGAGTGGGGATGTAAACAGTCAGATCACCAGACAGGTTAAAAATAAACCTCTGGACCAATCTTTTCGAGGTCAAACAAAATCTGTCCCCATTACACGGTAGAGCTTATATACCATTGTTGAGCGGGCAATACTGCCCCTTAGAAGAACATGAGAGCTCAAGCTGTTGATCCAGCATCTCCAGATCCATATCTAATCAGACGTTCACAGGATGACCCAGAGCAAACCAATTCAGCGTGGCCCTAATCCTGCAGCCATCAGGACCCAAAGATCCTTGCCAGTGTACCAGTGCCAGACACCATAGCAGTAGGTCCCTGGTCTGTTCACTGTCCCTGGCAGGTGGTTTGAATGTTCATGTATTTTCCCATGCTTTCACATAATAGCACTGGTATTATTCTTGTGTCATAGCGAGCAGGTGGGTCCACAGATTTGTCGGCGCAGTGAAAAATGCTTTTTAATAAGTGTCTTATCATTTTAAAGCAAAGGTGAAAATCTCAGGCTCCTAGAATGCAACCAGCGTTGTAATCATCTGTTCTGTGACAGCCACAAAGACACAGAGGAACTGTTTGTGGTATCAGTCAGGTGTTAAGTTATAATTTGTTAAAATTTGTACATATTTTGATTTTTAAAACTTAGCGCAGCTATGGTTATTTACTAACCAGAACCACATATCTTACAAAGACACAGTAGATGAACTTCAAGCAGTGGTTTCCTTGCCCAGCTAAATTAACATTAATTTGGCATATGTGCAAAAGATTTTGTCAGCATCAAGTCTAATGATGTGTAACCACACCTTTAAATGTTTAGTTCTCTCCACCAGTGTCCCTGAGAGCAGGATCTGTGTGTGCGTTTGTGTGCATGTGTGTGTACTACATGGTGCTAGATCTGAGAGAGACCTTTACCCCGCCCCTCGTCCCCAAGAGAGAACAGCAAAAATTGAGCTGTTGCCTCACTGCTTTGTTGCCAAATTGGATATTTTACAGTAGCAATGCTCCCCATCTCTCAGCAATTACTTTGATGAATTCAGTTCAATTCAGTTTTATTTATATAGTGCCAAATCACAACAAACAGTCCCCTCAGCAGGCTTTATATTGTAAGGTAAAGACTCTGTTACTGTAGGAACCACAAGTAAGCCAGCAGTCTGAGAGCGAAGTGCTCTATTGGGGTGATACGGGACTGTGAGGTCTTTGAGATAAGATGGGGCCTGATTATTCAAGACCTCGTTCAGTGCTATATTAGCTCATAGGAAAGAAAGCCAAAAACACAAAAATTACACACCCAGGTTGGAATTACCTGAAAATATCCCTAATTTGATTTATGCCACCAGCAGATTCCTGAAACGATGTGCCTGGAAAAACCTGTCGTTTCTGTACCGGTGTTACAACCAACCTGCATTTTTACTGCAGCCTGTGAAGAATTCAGCTGAAGACAGCTGAGTGTGTGTGTGTGTGTGTGTGTGTGTTTATCACAGTGAGTCTCCATGGGGAACAGACATGGTAGACAGGGAATGTATTCCAGATATTGTTGCTGCCAGTCTTGGGTATGATAAAGCACTTTAAACAGCCACCAGCTCCTAGAATACAAATTAAACAGAGAAAAAGACGAGCTTTATTTCAGCAGAGTGTTTCAGGCTGTGACGAGCTCAAAAATATACACACATGAAACCACAAAGGAGCCCATCCTTATTGTTGTCAGGTTTCCCTTTTTCAGCTTTGCTCAAACCTTTTCTTGGCATAGTTTTGCAGTCTCAGAGCTGATTGTGTTGGAGTGTCAATGAAAGTCTGCAGTCACTGAGGATCATCGAATTCTAGCTTCATCTCCTCATTCTGTCGTGAGCACAACCGTCCCTCCTTTGTCAAACAATCACACACACAGTCACCCTTGTTTTCCTCGTGCAGTGGAGTCGGCACTAGTTAAATTGTGAGAGGCACTTAACTGCACACAACCAGCATGTAAATGTTGCAAATAGGGTGATGTGGAGAGCACTGCTTCAGAATCATGTACTTAAGTCTACCAGAATATATTAGCAGAGCGAGCACTGCACCTTCAAATGGAGGCGAGGCAGTGAGCAAGAAGGAGTCTAATGAAATTTCTGCAGTCTGATATTCATGGCTTCAATCATCCAAACTGATAACAAATCAAATCAACAACTGATGTATCACCCTTCACGTCTGCCACCGTTCATTTCCTGCATCGTCATTATGGTCAAACCTGCAGCAATGCAACAGTGCTACACTCCCACACTGACACTTTTTCCACTCGTGCATGGTGCAGCAAACAGGTGTGTGAGTCTCTTTGTAAATGATTAGAAGGACAGGACCACATAACCCCAAATCGTTCTCTCCACCCAACCTCTCACAGATTTGTTGTCTTTTGAGGGGATTTCTAATTATCTGCTCCAACCACTCAGAATCTGGTTGCCGGACAATTCTGAAAGATTTCTGTGTTGGTGTTTTTGTGTTTTTAATTTACCACATGACTTATGTCATGTGCTGTGCTGCAGTAAAAATCTTCTCAGTCATCTTCACCAGATGAAGTCAGACATCCACCAACATCTTAGTTCTGGTGTGTTCTTCACCAGCTTCAGTTATTTTTAAGAGGAGTGAGAGTCGGTTGAAACCGTGAAGCTTGAAGCTGAAAACCAAATGTTACAGCGCTCTGCAGAAGTGAAAGAGGCAGCCTGTATCAGACAAAGCTTGAACTGAAGCTAAAGAGGAGACCTGGGCTGGTCATGAATTGCTGTCTTTAATATCGGTGTGAAGTGAAAAGCACTGCAGCCATGTGTCCTTGCTGTAGAATGTGTTCCATTACTGCAACACTGAGCTGAACACTTGTGGCTTCGGTAATGCCAGTCTAGACAGGAAAGCACAAAGGCTTGTTTTTGTGAGGGATCGGGCTGTTTGAAGACGCAGAATCAATAAAACCGTCTCGGTGCTGATGTCTCGAAATAGACGCGGCTGTCCTGTCACTCCGAGCTAAAGCACATGTTCTAAACTTTTGTCACAGACCAACAGGTGACCCCTTTCATCCCATCATTGTGATTGAGAGGTCACCCAGGCATCACCGCACCCTGGAGAGTCCCCTCGCGACTTATGGCCTTTGAAATATCAAAGCTTTCCCAGACAAAAAGGCATATCTTATCACATACCACCCATGACCTTTCATGCTACTGCACATGTGACCTTTCACAGCAGATAAATTTGGGCCAAAAGCACAGTTAATCACTTGCATGGAGCAACGGTTGCTAACCGCCAGGTTTAGTCAGTTTGGCAGTTTTATTCATTTTTACAGAGTAACAACAGTGTTTGTAATATCCAACAAAACTCTAAGTTTAGTAAAAGCACAGCACATGTGATGGACATGCTAGCTCTCATGGCCTTTATAACATAATGCTAATATGAAGAAAGCCAAGATAATTATGGGATGGTGTTAGTTATCAATGTCTTAATGTAACAGAAAACTAGAAAACCCTCTATATGGGCTAGAAACCATTCTGGTAGTGTAATGTAATAATAATGCACACCCAATTTATGACCCTATTGTGATTTTCAAAAACTTTTTCTATAAAAAGGAAGAAAGTCTGCAGCCCTGACATGGAAAATGGGTGCAATCAGATCCTTGCTGTGTGCACCCAATTTATGCCATGCTTGTAGTTTTTAATTTTATTTACATCTTATCACAAAGTATAGTTTTTATTTTATTTTTTCCATTCTGGTTAACTAAAATGTGTTTATAATATTGACTGAGAAGTATTCTAGCACATCTTCTTGTCATTTTTGAGAGCACTCCCCCAGCTGTGATTGATAAGTGGTAGATATCAGCAGGTATTGGTGAAGTAAATGCAGCCAGATCAAAGCAGCTTGACTTTATGCATGTGTGAATGTGTGAGGAGCACAATCCCCCCTTATTAGGTTTAAATCATTTAATCTGCCGAGTGCTTCTTTCTTTGCCCCAGCTGTGTCACCTGACCTTTTCTGCTCAGCGTTCAGAGAGGTGGTGCACTGCTGCTGCTGTTCTTTGTTGCTTTTCTGATAATAGTATTAATGCTGGGGTTCCAGTGGTTGTGGTGGTTGCTTGGAATGGGGTAAAAATCTGCAACCGTCTGGTAACAATTTAAATGAGATTTAAAGATTTTAAATAAGATCTTAAAGCACACAAGACCTGAGTGATGAAGCGCTGGAAAAATCTATTTTTATTAAATCACTAAGTTCTTCTGAGTGACAAGTCTCTTGGCTGACAATCTCTTGAGACAGCTGAATGCCCCATCAAACTGTAGCTGTCAGATAGTAAATGTCACAGCACAGCTCCCTCAAACAAACCTCAGAAAATGTCACAAATCTGTCAGCCCTCATCAACGTGGTTATTGTCTACACGCTGGATTTTAATCGTGAAAACTGGGGTTGAGGAAAACCGGTTAGAAACACAATCTGTGCTTTAAAGGACTTCACAACATCTGGCCTTTAATTATTGATCCAGTGACTGATCCAAATGATCTGGTTTTAGAGCAGCTACGGAAGCTGTCAGCACATTTCTTGGAAAGGTGACAGGAAATTAATTATACAATGTATTCAGCAGACTTTGGTTTTAGAGCAGCCAAAACCGCACACCCCTGATTGCTCCTGACTTCTACTGTTTCACGGGAGGTTGGGGCAGATCAAACTCACGGCCACACTTTGAACTCCTCATGATTCTGCTTAGGAAACTTTCCACGTGGTCTATCTGTATTCATACGCCTCTCATTAGATATCATTGTTTAGATAGTTCAAAGTCAGATGATGCCCCTGCTAGAAATAAGGTAATTGGGAGTGGAACAACAAAATACAGGCACGGTGAATGCTCACTCACTGGAGCCCAATTATCGACAGAGCAGCAGCCACCCATGGACCTTCTGCGCGAGTCTGTCGACACTATAAAGCTAACATGTGTGCTGTTCAGGTACCAGACTGTCTTTACTTAATCCGAGTTGTCACCTCAAAGAAGCTGCTGCTTCAGGAGAGATGCTTCCACAATTCTGGTATCCTATTTTCTTTTCTTTGATCATCATCAGTATGACACAGATAGTGGGACCATCATACTGCACTGACACTTACACCGAGTGATTAGATTTGTTTCAAGGTCTTTATTTGTCTCAGTGAGGGATTTCATCTTTTTCAGCTCAAGCTGTGACGACACGTCAGACGAGAGGGTGCAGAGTTCCTCCTTCACGGCTTATGCGAAGCTCCACAAGCTTAAATCAGAGCTCAAAAAATACATCCAGTCATTCGTGCTTACTCCACTGAGACATTCTTTTATTCAAAGTTTTCATATTTTAGCAGCGCCGAGTTCGTATGAAACTGCATGCTTTAAGAATTCTTGTTTTCTTTGTTTTTCAAGGACTGTGTTTGAAGACCAAACCGAGTGGAATGTTTCTGTTTGTGGTTCGACGGCTCTTTGCTGCCCTTTTCTCTCGTCTTTATATAATAATAACAACTCAGAACAGGAACATCCCATCATCCCATTATTTATTGGGGGGGGGGGCATCTGCTACTTTACAAACTTTAAGATATTTTGGTGCAATTAATATTGATTCTTCATCTCTTTAAATTAAAGTTATTAACTACACATTACAACAAACTTTAGAGATAGCTGATTGATTAGCAATGTTTCAAGCATTTCCTAAATCCTTTAAAAATAGCTTAAAGGAAACACCTGCTTTGACTTCAAAACGTCTCTGTACTGTGTTCAAGGGATATTAACTTAAAATGAACCAGGGCCAGATTGTTACTGTCATGTAACTTACATGTAACTATTTCTATAACTTCTGTTAGAGAGGAATGAGGTATAACACATACAGAAGGCATGGCCACATCTCTGTGTGTGCTGCCTTTAGATACCAGAGGTGGCAAAACGAGATACACTTAAGTCAAAGTACAGGTACTTAAACAAATACCTGGTAAAAGTAGAAATACTGATTCAACCTCTTTACTTGATAAAAGCGAAGAAGTACAGGCTCTGAAATGTACTGAAAGTATGAAAGCAAAAACCAGTTTTTAAGACGAAATTTCTACCAGCTATTTTTTCCCAATCTAACTGAACCTCATGCCGTATTAATATCATATTAAAACAGTATTAATACAAGGGAATGCAAACTTTATTTCAACTTGAATTTTAATGAATGTACTCAGCTTGAACATCAATAATGCAAAACACAAGCAGAGAAAACAAAAATGAATTTTTAAAAATTTGTTTTTGCTGTCGTCTACATTGTACATATTTTTTTTTTTTACAATTTTTCTCCGCACCTGAACAGAGAAATGAGTTTAGTCAGAGGTTAAAGATTCAGCAGGTCAGCGTGGCGAAAGAATCACTTCCATGAGGAGCTCCAGCAGAGTTTGTGCGCAGGCTGTGATCAGCTGAGCTGTGCTGCTGCTCTTTGTGGATTTAACCAACAAGATATCAGCAGATGAGCTATTACGGCTGGTTTTCAGCCCTTAGGTGGTGTAAAGCTAGCATCAGGGTGGAATGCATCACCTTAAATTTAATTTGGTGTCTGCTGCCCTTGATATAACCTGACACTGACCATGAACACTACAGCTGCTCTGCACCAACACAAACTTCACCACCATTCTGCAAGCTAACCGGTGCAGGATTTGTCATAACTTTTAAAAAAAAGCACATCTCTCACTCTTTTGTCTCCCTGGAAATACAGCATCTGTAACTTTAGCAAACACTCTGTGCCACAAACTGCACGCAACAGTTTGTGTAGTTGCTAATATTGTTGAGCTGTTAGAAAAAGACAAGATAAGCTAAGATAAAATAAGATAAGCTATCTTTATTGTCCTTGCACAATAAAATGAAATTTTGTTGGAGCCATCCTCCAGGTGCCAAATAATAAATAGAAGATAGAAGTAAGAAATATAAATAAAATAAAATAAATAAAGATCTGGTATTTACAGTGAGCAGAGGTATTCTGAAGCAATATTCACAGTAAGTGGCAGTAAAAATGTCAATAAATGGTTTATTTACAGCTGAGTGCTAAAGTGGTGCGGTGGATGTGCGAGGTCTGTTGGGCTTGATATGGTTCATGTTCAGTAACAACTGTTCTTCAGTCTAGAGGTCCGGGCGTACAGTGTCCTGTAGCGCCTCCCAGATGGCGGGGTGGGGGGCTGGGGGGGCATGTGCTGTCCCTGATTATGGCTGTGACCCACCTGGTGCAGCAGGTCCTGTATATGTCCTCTAGTCTGGGGAGCTGGGTGCTCTCAGCAGTCTTGACGATCCGCTGGAGAGCTTTCCTGTTGTCTCCAGTGCAGCCAGAGTACCACACCGAGATGCAGAATGTGAGGACGGACTCGATGGCTGACCTGTAGAAGCGCACCAGCAGCTGTTGTGGGAGACGTGCTCTCTTCAAGCACCTCAGGAAGTGAAGCCTCTGGAGACCTTTCTTGACGGTCGATGTGGGGTTGATGGTCCAGGTCATGTCGTGGCTGATGTTGACCCCGAGGTGCTTGATGGTCCGCACGACCTCCACTCTCTCACTGCCCCTGAAGTCCAGGATCAGCTCCTTCATCTTTGCTGCACTGAGGATCGAGTAGTTCTCTCGGCTCCAGTTCTCCAGGTTCTCGATCTCTGTTCTGTAGGTAGCCTCATTGCTGGATGTAATCCTGCCTACCACGATGGTGTCATGTGCAAACTTTATTCAAATTGATGTTTAAAGGTGACAGGATGTAATCTCACCTCAAATGTCTTAAACCTACAGTGATGAGCCTACCATGAGACTGAAGGAGCAGAAAGTACAGATATTTGTGTATAAATGTAGTAAAAGTTGTCAGAAAAATAAATACTCAAGTAAAGTACAGATACCTGAAAAATCTGCTTAAGTGCAGTGACAAAATATTTGTACTTTGTTACTTCCCACCTCTGGAAGACAACTCTCCATTATGAAGGGCAACTTGCCTGGGGCTCCACCAGCAGATGTATACCTGGGCCATCTCAGTCATTCCTCAGTTCGATAGCAGCCCTTCACCGAGCCAAGCTGCTTGGTGGGATGATCTCCTGTAGGGAACATATGGTGTAGTCATAGCATTTCTGTCAGTTCACTTGGTACTGCACATATATGAGAACAATATACACACCCTACAGAGCAGCCACTGAACTGGAGTGGGACCACCAGCAACCTGATGATGGAAGCAGCAGAAAGGACAGAACGACACACAGCTGCAATGTCCAAATAATAGAACCAAAAGAAAGTGATGACCACCCAGGTGCAGCATAGATATCACTCGTAGAAACCCCCATAGATAGGGTCCATGACCTTGTCATGCCCTTGGCCTAATGTGCACTCAAATCATGAGCCAAGGGGAAACCACTGCTGCTGTAATCTAGCGAGATCACGATCCAGTGAGAGAGCCTCTAGGCAGCTTTACCTGGACAGCAGGAAAGCAGACAAACAGCAGGTCACACAAATACACACTCTAAGTGCAGTCAAGTGTGCGTGGACCGTGCACAGGACACAGGGAAAGCAGCCTGTTCTCCTCCTCTGATGAAAAAGGAGGGTGGGCAAAAACTCACAAGCTCAAAAGCCATAGATCTAAAGGTTGCAGGTATAATCGTAACTAAGGTATAATCTGCACCCTGGAGTTAATATGACCTTGAAGCCATCCGAAGGGAACAGTGCACAGACAAGGCATGAGGGTAAATGGTAACTAGACTGGTACTTATATGAGCACTCAAAACACCTTCTTACTACAAGCCTCAGTCACACAGTCACACACACATTCGGACAAATGCTTTTTTCTGTGCACACTCACACTTCGATAGATGCCTTGAGGGCAACTCTGGGTTCAGTATCTTGCCCAAGGATACTTTGACAGTCAGACTGGAGGAGCCGGGAATCAAACCACCGACTTTGTAACTGGCGGATTATCCACGCTATCGCTAGAGCCACAGCCACCCCAAGGTCACTCACGTGCTTTACAGTAGACGGTGCAAGAAGCCACGGCGCCTTGTATGAAAGAAATTTCTGGTGAATGGGTCAGCCGGGGGGGGGGGTGTTGAATGGACTCCTGCAACAAAGTTAAACCCATGAGAGGAAGGTGGCTCTAACCTCAGGCTCATCCCAGGCCTTGTCATGGAATAACAAGGGAACAGCATCGCCTGGTCATGAATTATTAAATTCATTTTGAGTCTCTAAAGATGGGGTCGGTCTCTAAAAATGGTTAACAGTTAATGCAGTGCTTTTGTTAAAGCCCTTTAATGAAAGCTGCACTTCAATCACATCATAATTGTTTGATTTGAAATCCACCGTGGGGGTTGTACCGAGGCAAAATTACAAAAATGTTTTATTGTCCAAAAATGGACCTAATTGTAGAAAAGTGGCCAACAGTTCCAAGTATTTAATGTGCATTTTGCACACACTGCGCTGTGGTCCACACTCCTCAGTCTTTGTTCATCACATTGTGAAGAGACATCTTCCCAATTAGAGAGCGTAGCAAGCCAGGCTCTCTCCAAGGGGGGAGAGCTAGCATGCAGAGTGGTTATCAGCCGGCCTCCTCTGGAGGTGACGCCAGCGCTGAGAATGAGTCCAGCGTGGGTCCCGCAGCCTCCGCAGTGCTTTCAGCAGCCATAATAAAACTGCTGGCTGTAACGGGTTATTTTAGGCATGACAAACATCATTTCCTAATTAAGTGAACTACAGCTTCTGATGGTGTTTAAAAATCACGTGAGGCTGAGCTCCTGCGATTGTTCAAAGCTACATCTGTAAATATGTGTGTATTATAATGTATTTTTCCTACAGTCAGTGAAATCACTGGCATCAGGCTGAGTTTGAAGGATATTTTAGTACCCGTCTGGATCACTGTCATTACACTGTCGGACAGACTTTAAAAAATAGATTCTCTGAGATTCCTTTGAGTTTAATTGTAAAATTTTCTATTCAGGCTGTGTCATAGCCACATTCCTAAATACACAGTGTCAAAGGTTAAACCTACAGTGCATGGCAGCAAAAGTACTGGGTCAGTACTTTCTTTCCAATGGAAACCCATACAGGAACCTCCTGTCCCACAGCGTTAATGCCAGAGAAGGTTTGTTTGTTGTTTCAGCGGAGTCAGCGGTGTTGATGACTTTGGGCTTCAGCACTCAGTGACCCGCTCTATGACTCTGACATTGGCTGCGTTGCTGTGGTTCCTGAAAGCTTCCACTTTGCAATACTACCATTTACAGCTGATCATGGAACAGCTACAGGAGAAGAAATTTTACAAAATGACTGGTTGCATCCTGTTAGACCACCACACTTCTTTCACAAATATTTGTAAAGACAGCCTGCATGACTAGGTGCTTGATTTTATACACCTGCAGCAACGGGCCTGAACACAGCCGAATCCAAAGACTGAGAGTGTGGCCCATACTTTGGTTCATATAGTGTATGCTGAGGTTTCAGTGTTTCCCACCTTCTGTTTGCAGCAGGGGCAGGAATGTACACATGCGTGGGAACATGCACAAAACAGTTCCATGAAAAAATAAGTACACCTCATGATTCAGTAGCTTTTAGGACCACATTTAGCAGCGGTAATTTGAAGTAACTGTTTTCTCTGACTGTGTCAGCCTCTCACATTGCTGTGCAGGAGTTTTGGCCTTCTCTTCTGTACACTTTAGCTTCTCCTGGCTGCTGCTTACCTTCTTAATTCCTCAGTAAGGGTGTACTTAGTTTTTCACAGGACTGTAGCTACATGTGCACATGCACACTCATGACATAAAACCAATGTTTCATAAGGTGGACACACAAAGAAGTCCCCCCCCAGTGGGAGACTAACTGGAGCATGTCCACGTTGTTGGCTGTACCCTTCATGCTCAGTCCTTAGAGTACATGTAACGGTCACTACTTCATGGCAACCCAGCTGATCCAGAGCCAGCAGTCTGATGTCACTGGTTTCAGAAAGCAGTAATCCATTTTTTTGTATATGTTGGGCTTCTGCATCAGGAGCAAAAGTGTTCGGTATCTTTAGAAATGTGTGTGTGTGTGTGTGTGTGTGTGTGTGTGTGTGTGTGTGTGTGTGTGTGTGTGTGTGTGAGTGTGTGTGTTTTGACAGCTGCTGCTGTGTAACTGTCTAAATAATCACAAGCTGTGAAAGTTGAAATGAGTTTCTTGATGATGGTGGTGTGGCACGTTGAGCGTAATGCAGGTACATCCAGAGCTCTTTTTTCTTCAAAAAGCCTATTTATTTTCTGTCTCAAGATGAAAAATTACAAAATGCGAAGAACACACTCATACTGTTGACAACACAGAGAGGATATTTTCCCTGACTTATTTCCTCCTGGTAAAAATGACAGCAGCTGTGCTCCGTTCGTCCTGCACCATTTTGCTCGAGGAGCATGTAAAATGACACTCAGCGTGGATCATGTTGAGGCTGCGTCTTGAGCCCCTTTTAGGCTCGAGTGTGGCTGCTTGTTGTTTTGAGGGTGGACTGCGGAGTGTTAGTGGAGGCAGTTGGAGTGTGCATGTGTAAATGCTGGTGTGTGCTGTTTTTGAGCTAAGCTGCTGGAGATGGCACTTTAGCATGCATGGCAGAGCCGTTCGCCTGTCTATGCATTTCTTCATTTTTTGACACCCCCACCCCCACCCCTTCACTGAGATCCTGTCATGTCTCTCTGCTACACATTCACTTACTTTCAACATTATATATATATAATATATATATATATATATATATATGTATATATATATATATATATATACACATACTTAACTGTGACTGGCTTTGCTGCTCCACTCCTGATAAGAGCTGGAGTCAGAGACAGAGCCACCCAGGGCCCTACTCCCAACACTTTATCAAGATATTTACTTTCTCAGCTGGCTTGTCAGTTCTAATGATTTATCCCTTGTTTCCCATGCTTTTCAGATAAAGAAGTCCCCACAGCCCGGCCCTCTGCCCAGTCTCCAGTGTTGCCATCAGGGAGCACAAATGAAGGCATCCCCAAAGGCAAAAGCTCCAGTGTTATGGCTGGAGGTTTGCTACAGCCAGTGCTGCCTCAAAAAGGACAACTGGTCTCCCAGAAAGGGACATCCTCCCCTCTGCTCTGCCCCAGAACCTGCTCCCTCTTCTGGGCAGAGGACTCACCGTCAGCTCCCTCCCAGGAAGTCATACCCAGGAGCATCAAAGCAGGGGATTACTGGGGCGGTTAAACTCCCCAGCACTAACTGCAGTGTCGGGCCAAGGCAGTAGTCCAACACAGCCTCTTCCTACAGACACACATTCTCAGCTGCCTCACACAGAGACACACACCCCTGAGCAGGAGGCTGAGATCACCACCACGGGCATGATGCTGGACTTGGACACAGAGATAGAATCATCTTCATCAGGTATTCATAAAAGTCAAAACTTTGTTTAATGAAACTAAATACTTTTTAGGGTATGTTTATGTTTTCTGAATGTGTTTCAAAGCAGTATTCATATGGCCAGTTGCAGTGAGACAGCAGGTTTGGCTTGCTCTAATTATTCCTCCCACTGTATCCTGGAAATTCCTACAACACCTCTAATACATGAGCAGATACATTAGAGGAATGTGATTTTATCTCAGGCTTCAGTAGGCTGCACTAATTAAATCAAATGGGTAGTCATCAAACATTTTAGTACAAAATTGCCTTCTTTTTGTCTTCACTGAAGCACCATCTTCTTGTGGTGCTCTACTTTGTAATAATGAAGCCTAGCATTGCCCAGGAAGGCCACAAAGTCAAGTAAGGCTGACATCTACACGTCCAGTTATTTCATACGCAGTTGTGGTCAAATGTTTACATGCAGTCATCATGGGCATGAATGTTGTGGTAAGTCTTTTAATTATTTCTTTGAACTGTTCTTTTCCCAGGGTGGAATGATTGTAGCATGCAGCTTTATGACTTTAAAAAGCAAGAATTGGGTGCACATGCTTGAATTTATTTTGGATTTTCTCTGATCCACACTGGGTCAAATATACACATACACTCACTTAAATCTTTTAATAAATGGTGCTGAAGGTTCTACAGTGTATTCACACGTGACAAGGCCCATTAACTTCTTGTTAGTGATCATGATTGACTACAGTGGAAAGGATTTGTTTGACAGCACTTGTTGGATTGACCAACAGTCAAAACAATGGTCAGTCCAAGGAACTGAGTGAAGGTCTAGGAAGGAGAATTGTAGATTTACACAAGTTTGGAAGGTCTCTTGGAGGCATTTCTAAACAACATTTGTACAAACACAAGTACAAAATTCGGATGTGCCACCACTTTGCTGAGGTCTGGAAGTAGACCCAAGCTGTCACCCTCAGATGTTCAGGAACAAGCCAGGAACCACCAGGGCTCAAGTGTGCCATTAATTGAAAATTGCTAGAATATCAGTGTCACTGTCCACAGTGAAGCAAGTCTGACATCACCAAGGACTGAGATGGTGTCGACCAAGAAAAAAGCCCCTCCTACAAAATCTACACCTTCAAGCTTGTTGAAATTTGCAGCCGCCTTCATGGACAAGCCGAATGCCTCCTAGAGAAAAGCTTGATGGTCTGATGAGACAAAGATTGAGCTATTTGGCCACATTGTCATTGTGGCCAAATAGCATGGTGCAAACTATGACTTTGGTGATGGTAGCATCATCCTCTAAGGCTGTTTTGCTGTCAGTGGTACTGGTTCATTACTCAAAGCAGACGAAATGATGAAGGAGGAGGATTACCTCCAATTATTCAACTTCACCTCAAATCAACAGCTAGATGGTTGAAACTTGGACATAACTGAGTATTTGAGCAGAACAAGCTTCTGGTACCCCAGGTGCTGACATCGGGCTTGTTGCCATTGGAGGCAATCTCAATGCAGAGATATCGAGATGAGATTCTGCAACCAGAATTTGGGAGTGGAGAAGATGGAGTAGCCTGCCTGCAGTCCTGACCTCAAAGCCACTGAACACTTGTGGGATCAGCTTGGGCATGCTGTTCTTGCCAGAGTGACCAACACAACCACACTGGCTGACTTGTGACAGATGCTGCTTGAAGAATGGGATGCCATCCCACAGCAGTGTGACCAGCATGAGGAGGAGGTGCCAGGCTGCTGTGTCTGTGTATGGTTCTTCCGCATGCTGCTGAGGACCCTGTTTGTTACATGGATAAACTGATAAATTGCCAACATGTCATGACACCAAAACAGTCAGTAGCAGAATCAGCTGTTTGGCATTGACAGAGAAGATCTGGCAAGTTTTCATGGGCATAACCCACATACTCACCTCTGCTGCTCAACCCACAAATGCATTTTCCTTACAAATGTGGCTCATTTGAGGGGAAAAAACAGGCTATTTAATGCCAAGAAGTGTTGTTACAACAAATGAATAATAGACCAAACATATATTTCCTTACTTTTTGTGCTAAGTTCATTTGAGCCTGCATGCATAATGTCGACCCTGTGTGGATCAGAGAAAATCCAAAATAAAATCAAATTTGTGCGTCTAGTTCTTGCCTTGTGAAAGTCATTAAAGCTTGTATGTTGTATGTGTGCAGTAACTAATTCTTTTAACTAAATTTCACTAATCCTACTGAGAATTTTTGACTCTTGGAGATGCTGAAAGAAAATGTTCACTCTTGGATGAGAGGTGAAGCATCTTCAAAGACTTAAGGACTCCAGTCGCCTTCTTTTTTCAAGCTCTTAAGATGACCTACACAGACATACTCGAGCAAAACTTTAATGTCTTACTTAAAAACAGCAATACTACAGTGCAAAAGTATTTAATGAAAGGAGAAACAAGTATTTGTACATGCAGCTACTACATGTTTCTAAAGTGAATGTACAACGGTATCACTAGGTTAAAAAAAGCTTTTTACTGGACTTATTCATTTAGGATTTAACAAGTGATATTTTTTAAAAACTGCCAATGTTTTGTGTAGATTTTATTCTGAAAACTAACAAAAAATTAATCTTCAGGTTTAAAAAGTATATTCATGACCTGTGACATGCCAAAGTAAGGCTTTATCTTCTTCTTCCACCACAGAACTGTTGTCTGTTTAAAGGAACAGAGAACGTGATTATTTATTCGAAGTCTGTTAACAGCCACGCGTTTGCACTGTGCCTTGTGTCTGCAGTGTAGCCGTTTAGAGCCTTGTAATTTCCATGATTAATTATACACAGCAAGGATTTCCAGTGAGTTTCCAGTAACAGGATTACAAGGCAGGATAAAGGAAAAAAATAAATAAATAAGGCCAATGTAAAATAAACTCCTGTGTTCTCTCTCCAGCCCCATCCAGCTGCATGTTGAATTTTACTGACCCAGAAGGATACATAGACTCCTCTGATGACCCTCCTCTTCCAGACGGCACCTTCCTGCGCTGCACCTACACTGTGACTGTGTACACTGGCTACGGAGTGGAGCTGCAGGTACACATCAGCAACACACTCACATGACACCACTCACAGCCCAACTGCATTTGTGGCATATTCACCGTTAGCTGGGTCACTGGTTATCTTAAAAGGATGCTGCTGTGTTTTGTGGCTGTGGCTTAACCCAAGTTAAACTCTGCCTCCTTGTGACAGCTAATGGTAATGCTACTTATTTCTGCATGTCTCTTTGTCTCAAATTTCTTAAATGTTTTAAATGGTGTCTTTATATAAATATTATATGTTCCCATATAATATGGGTTCTTATTATTGCCTTATATTTTCTTTAGTCCAGAACTCAAAGATATATAGTTTGCTCAGATACATACAAAAATCTTTTCATTTTATAAGTAAAACCAGCAGATGTTTAGCAATTAGTTATTGTTACAAATAATATTAATCATCATAAATCTCTGTATCTAGGTTTTATCATTTAAAATCTGGAGAGAGAGATTTTTGATTCTATCATGCCTTTGCTTATTTTCTGTCTTATAGTTTTAAATAGTGATGCAAAAGCTCAGCCGTCAGGCTGCTCTAAAACACCCCGTTTCAGCCATTATCCCAAATATGGTCATCTCAGGTATGCAGTTCTGGCTGTAACCGTGACAGCCCCACCCACCTTTTCTAGTCTTTTGTTACTAGGGGCCACCAATCACACAGTTGGCTGAAAGTGAGGGGGGAAGGAATACAAGACAAATAAGGGGTATTTTGAACTGTGAATCATGCCCTCTGGTAGTTATTCACCAGCAAACATAATGTGCCTGTTTTGCTTTTGTCCTTCTTAAAAAACCCAAGTAAATCAGCCCTTTCTTCTTCTCTTTGATGCACACATTTGTATATGTATGAAGAACCTCACTGACATAATGCTGTCCTTGGTCCCTGACCTGAAGTTAGTGTGCAAACAGAAAAAAGTCCCTTTGAAAGAGCAAGCACTGGTCAAAAATGCAGAAATATTATAAAAGTGCTATTAGTCCTCATAATAACAGTATTACATACACATAGAAAAACAAAATTACATTTCATTTCAGTGAAACTACTGAATTGACCTGAATCAAATTTTAGAAAAATCCCTGTCAACATGAGTATGGAGCACTGATGGCAAATAGAAGTATTAAATGTTTCCCCATTCAGCTCCAAATATTAAAATTTATCATCTTATAACAGATCTAAATTTAAATTTAAATTTAGATTCAACAATTAGAATTTAAGATTAAACCTAATTTTAAATGTTCATGTAAATCTTATTGTTAAATATAAACACAAAGGTAGTGCTCAGTGAAACTACATATTTAACTTCTGTGTACATATATAATACCCTTCAGGAGAAGAACTAAAATCCTTAAAGTTGTCTAAAAACAAACAAACAAACAAACAAAAACAGCTGCAGGACTGTAACATTAATTTAAAACACACTGTGAAACCATTATAGTAGCTATTAACATAAGATAAACATTTTTGGTATGAACAAGTCATGAATGCAATTCTACTATTTGTAACAGACCAAATTGCTTGAGAGTCCATTAAAAATTCAGATTGATATTAATTATTTTTAATTGTGGACCTCTGCCTCCATAAATGTATAACAGCTCCCCATTCAATTCAGTTGAACTATATATATTTATATATATATATATATATATATATATACATGTATATATATATATATCTCAAAACGAGTGGGGTATAATACTTAATGCATCATGGGAACTCCCCCCCCCCCAGCAGTCTAGGCCTTTGCAGCATAACTAAGGGGTGGTTCAGGGTCACCTGATCCAGCCCTAACTATAAGCTTGATCATTCAAGACCTTGTATGTGAGGAGAAGGATTTTAAATTCTACTCTAGATTTAACAGGGAGCCAATGAAGAGAAGCCAATATGGGAGAAATCTGCTCTCTCTTTCTAGTCCCTGTCAGTACTCTAGCTGCAGCATTTTGGATCAGCTGAAGGCTTTTCAGGGAGCTTTTAGGACAGCCTGATAATAATGAATTACAATAGTCCAGCCTAGAAGTAATAAATGCATGAATTAGCTGTTCAGCATCAGTCTGAGTATAATTTTAGAAATATTGCATAAATGCAAAAAGCAGTCCTACATATTTGTTTAATATGTACATTGAAGGACATTAGATTATTACATTATTTTGCTGTTTTTAGTTCCCCCTTGTTTATTGTTTAATCACAAAACTGGAAACTGGGAAGATGTCTGGAAAACTAAATAAGTATCTATTTGTAAACCTGCTTCCTTCCAAATAAAAATAAATAAATAAATAAAAAAACTGAAGGACATATCCTGGTCAAAAATGACTCCAAGATTTTTCACAGTGTTACTGGAGGTCAAAGTAATGCCATCCAGAGTAACTATCTGGTTTGACACCATGTTTCTAAGATTTGTGGGGCCGAGCACAAGAACTTCAGCAGGAAATTAGAGGTCATCCAGGCCTTTATGTCTTTAAGACATTCCTGCAGGTTAACTAATTGATGTGTATCATCTGGCTTCATGGATAGATAAAGCTGGGTATCATCTGCATAACAATGAAAAATTATGCCATGCTTTCTAATAATACCGTGTAAGGGAGGCATATATATTGTAAATAGAATTGGTCCTAGTGCAGAATCCTGTGGAACTCCGTAATTAATCTTGTGTGTGTGAATATGACTCCCCATTTACATGAACAAATTGGAGTCTATTTGATAAATATGATTCAAACCACTGCAGAGCAGTACCTTTAATACCTATGGCATGCTCTAATCTCTATAATAAAATGTTATGGTCAACAGTAATTGAAATGAATTGAATTGAATTATCAATCTCTGTTGGAGTAGTTGCCCTTAGAAAAAATAAAAATAATAGACTAATAGGGACTGCATAATAAATTACACTTACAACTCTGCAGTGAAGAGAAATGGGTACATATATACACATGTATAAACTGAAGAGTAGTAGTCACAATAACATCAAAATTTGGGCTGAGACCAGAGTCAAAGCTGAAGATGATGCCAACCAAACCAACACTTATCTGTTAGAACAAACAGCCCCACCAGAGGAAAGGCTGAACATCGCAGAACAGTGAGCAGGAGAGACAATGAGCCAGCTCAGGTCCACCAGGACAGCACCAGACAAAACACCACAGGAGACCGCTTCAGGCAAGACAGTGTCGGGCACAACAACGTCAGGCAAGACAGCAGCTCGTTGGGGAGGAAAGGCTGTAAATGTAATGGTCACTGTGGGTTACATACAACCGTGGAGAAGTGCGACCACAAACCAGCATTAGTGAAACACTGGTCACTGACTGAGGTGGAGCTGTGACAGCAAGCAGGGACCTAGGAAGGAAATTTAGGTGTTAGCTCAAATGTAGCAGGCTGCAAAGTGCCTCCAAGAACAGCTCATCTCAGAATAAAGGGATGACATATTGCAACCGCAGGATATAAAGCATCTGCTGCCTCTGTGACTGCAAAAAGGAGTGTGGCTAAGTGAATATAGCACTACTGTCACTCTTCACATGCAAGAGGAGGACAGGACCTCTTAACTTACAGGTGCATTAGTGACTCCAGTGCAACACAGAAAGGGAGAGAGTGAGCGAGACCAAATAAGCAGGGTTGCTTTGGACCTGGTGGATGTTAAAAGATTAAGAAAATTTCATGAAGGTAGTTTTATAAATTCCCTGCTTCGGGGGCCGTACTTTATGAAGGTTCTGTAACATTCAGTGTGGGGCTTTCAACAATGAATATCACTTATTGCTTAAGTACAGTAGTGTTTTTAGCAGTGTTGTTACATTGTTGTTGAAACTTGTAACACCATGTAGTTGTGATTCATAGATGACAATAACCAGCATAGTGCTGCCATGTTATCATGGAATGACTGATAAAGTCCTTGTTCTTCTAATGTTTTCAAGAGAGCTCTGTTTGACTCTGACTGGTTGTTTGGGTTTGTTGTCCCATTGGAGAATGAATATCAGATGACCAAATACTTCCTGGTGAACAGCAATCTAAACATACACTATGTATGTATTCAAGTATTCCTAGAAGTGGTCTTAAACAGGACTTTAAAAAAAAATTCTGTGTGTCCAGGTAAAGAGCGTGAACCTTTCAGATGGTGAGCAGCTGTCTATCACAGGTGTCGACGAGCGAGGTTCCCTGATGGTCTTGGCCAACCATACACTGCTTGTTGAAGGTCAGGTGATCCGCAGTCCCACCAACACGCTCTCTGTCTACTATCGCTCTGGACCAGAGGGAAGTATGGGCATCTTCCAGCTGCACTATCAAAGTGAGTCAACACACCACATGTGTACACACTTACTGAAAAGAGTGTACACAAACTCATGACTCAAACATGAATATACGTTTATATTAACAGGCTATAGAAATTCAATAAATGTGAGTCCTTTCATTAGGGCCTGCATACATGCTAATTACAGAATCAACAATCTTCTCATCTAATCACTTTGCACGGTGGTTGAATATTTCATGTGAATTAGTTGATCAGAGCCCTGATTAATTGGCTCCCATCCCATTAGTAGACTGAGGATATGGGAGTTTGTATAGAGATCTTGCTTGTTGTATATGTCTCTGTGTGCATGTGTGCGCTGTGCCAGCCAATAAGAGATATGACAAGGACTGGAAAGGAGGAAGCATCCACCTGTGCCATTAATCACTGTCACGTAAGCTTTTTACATCACCAGCAGGCAGGATTAATAATGCTAATCTGGATTAAAATATCTTTGTTGAGAATTGTAGACATGTTATACAGGTTAAAAAAGTGAGGAAAAAAACAGTCAATGTAAAGAAGCAAGGAATGTAATCTCACACAGCTTATGTTGTTTATTATAATAATTAGGATTATCCCATTAAAATATGCCCATGGTTGCTTGATTTCTCAATTCCCTGGCATCTCAGTTGTGAGAGACCATGCTGAATACACCCCTGGATGTTTTAGTTGGCTGGATTTTGACGCCGTCCTCTATGGCTTTGTGAATGTCAGTCCCTGTTGCGCTTGGTACAAATGTACTGGAAAGCCTGCGTTACAGTGGTTGTCACAGCTTATTTTCTTCGGTCTCGCCTCTCCAGGGCAAGCTGACGTTTCAAAGTGTCTGCTCTTGTGGACAGTGTGATGCCACATAGCACGATCTATGGCCGGAGTTTCCCAGTTGCCAGTGGAGATGGTGCAGGCCTTTAGGCTCCGTTTGTAGCTATGCATGAATCTGAATTTGGGATGACCAATGTTTCTGGTGCCCTGGACTAGCTGTCCATTATAGGATATGTCTCCTGGCATCCATGTGATAAACCAGCCATCACAGGCAGCAATGGCTCAGCAGGTAGAATATGCTGGGGATCTTGATGCTCTTCAGAATGTCTTGGTGTGGAATGTGGTCTTGTCTTCTGAATCCAAGAACACGTTCGATGCACAACATGTGGAATGAGCTGAGCCAACATTCTTGCCTCTTATAGGTGGTGCAGGTTTAACTTTTATACAATAAGGTGCTGAGGACACAAGACACGTTAATCTTTGAATGATTTATCTTCCCACACCCTCTTTGACAGCTTGGCCATGAGGGTGTTTGCCTTCCCAAGTCTGATCGAGTTCTACATCAAGTGAGAGGGTATTGTCGATGGTTGATCCCAGATAGGTGAAACTGTGTATGAATTTAAGGGGGATTTTACTGATGTGATAGAGGGAGCACTGATCACATCTTGCACTCAAACATTCATCTTTTTCAGGCCAACAGTGAGCTCAAACTGCTTGCTTGCATCAGCAAAAAATTTGCTCCTTCTCTGGAGGGAATTCTTGGTGTAGTCCATGAAGACTGCATAATCAGCAAAGAGCAGCTCCCTGATTAGTACCATCCTGACTTTCGTCTTTGAGTATAGTCAGGTTGAACAGCTTTCCATCAGATTCTTGAATGCAAATAGATGCCGTAAGTAGATGAGTCAAAGGAATGAAAAGTGATTCTGAAAGACGGTTGATCCCAGCACACAGTCCTGTGTTACACCACTGATTGGGAAAGAGTCTGAGGAGGATCTGTTGTATAGCACAGATCACTTCATGTCAGCATGGAATAAGATCACAAAATGCAAAGCTTTGGGGGGGCAGCCAATCCTTGAGGAGTTTGAAGGCCTTGGTGAGGTCAATGAACATCATGTAGAGCAGCTGATCTTACTCTTCCTCTGGAACTGGCGGAGGGAGATTTTAATGTCAATTATTGGTCTACCTGCCCTGAAGCCACACTAGGATTGTGGGTAAACACAGTCCACAAACAGCTGCAGCCTTTTGAGGAGGATGCAAGCATACACCTCGCCAATCATGCACAAGAGGGAGAGTCCTCTGTAGTTGTTGCAGTCACTGCAATCACCCTTGTTCTTATAGTTTACCACAGTATTTGCATCTCTCATAACCTGGGGACTCGTCCTTCCTCCCAGCGGAGGCCAAGGACATCTTAGAGGGGCTGAAACAGGACAGGTTTTCTGTGACTGATGGCTTAGTGGGATGTTGTCACTCCGCTGAACTTTTCCCATTGGGAGGGTGTCAGTGGCATTACTCAGCTCTTCCAATTAAATTAACTTATTCAGTTCCTCCATAATATGCTGTTGAGTTTTACTGGTAAGGGTAATGTGGCAGACCAATGTTTCATGTCAATATATTTCAGAGTATTGTTCCACCCATCTGGCCATGTGTTTCTCACATGTGCTTCTGATCAGTCAGGGGGAGATGCCTTTTATGACAGATCCTAAGGTCTTCTTTATGGTGTTGTACATGCCATGAATGATACCCAACTCTGTGCTGCACCGTATGTCTTTGTACAGTAACTGGCACCTGCTGAGGTGGATGCAGCTGTGCTGTAGCTGGCATCCATTTCAGCAGTGCACCACTTTGCAGTGGCATGATGCTGGTAAGTCCTTGGGAGGCTATATATGTGGCCGACTTTGGTCTTGGTGATAGTTGGAGGCTTTATCACCCACATTAACGATAGTATTCATACTTCTGTCAAGAATATTACACATGCAATAGAAGTGGCAGTTTTCCTATCAGTAATTCACTTCACTTGGATATTTTAAACACAAATTCATTCAAGAACAATCAGCGATCATGCATCAGTTTCCTTCAAACTTATGAAAAACAATCAACCTTAATTTACCACAGGACAGTGTTTTACTTGAGGACCAAGAACTTACTGATTTTATTTATTTATTTATTTTTGAGGAGGGAGTGGACATCTCTCATGGAAATAAATGAAGACCCAGATAGCTCTCAGTTCTGCATGGCAAGATTATTTCTTATGTATCATATAAAAAGAAGAAAGACACTGAAATCAAACCAGAAGCAAAAATCAAAGATTACCTCTCATTTTCCACCCAGTCAGTGTGAGAAAACACTTTGGGAGTGAATGACCTCATTAATAAAAACACACAGGTCCTCATAGACTCCATAAATTTCAGCACAATAACAAAACAAGTAAATATCGAGCAAATCTCATGGAAAAAACAATAATTACATTTATCAAGGATTCACCAGGGAAGCCTTTTCATGACTCTGCAGATATAAACAAAGTCTGTACGCCTTAGACCATGATCCAAATGTTGAAGATATCCATGAATTCCTAAACCTCCCACATTTAACTGCTCATCAGAACAATTTCTTAAGAAACTCTCACCTCCAGAGGAATTATACTGTGCACTGAATCAGATGCTTAATAATAAAGCACCTGGACCTGACGGCTTTCCTGACGATTTTTTACAAACATTTCTGGTTCGTTTTATCTCCAAGAATAATTTCAGACTTCAGATCCACGTCCAAAATACCCTCGAGCATAAACAACTATAATTACTCTACTTTTAAAACCGAATAAAGATCCAGTTTATCCAGCTAATTACCGACCATTATCTCTTTTAAATACAGACATCACAATTATAAGCAAGGCATCAGCAGTTTGATTAGATAAAGTTATACCCAGTCTCATTCACCCTGACCAGGTTTTCTTAAAGGTAGGCAGTCATCCATCAATACTGACAATCTAAAGCAGCTTTCCCACATTAGTAAATCCAACACGGCAATTATTTCACAAGATGCAGAAAAAAGCATCTCATAGAGTAAACTGGAAGTTTCTTTTTGTAACACTTCAGAAATTTGGGTTTGGGGAATAACTTATTAATTGGATAAGGGTACTGTAGAGTCCTCAGCAGTGGGCTGATAGACCTCTCTCCCCTTCTCTTATTGCTCTGTTCACCAGCAGCTGCAATAAAAATAAGCAAATATCACTGACAGTCACTATAGAACACTTTATGTTTGATTGCTTCTTCAAGACCCACAGCGATCCCTATTAGAAACTTTCTCAATTATTATTTCCTTCACAAGAATATCTGGTCTAAATTGACAGTTTTCCCACTCTGTATAGATGAACAGGACGTGACAGGCCTGAGGCTTGTGGTCGCACTTCTCCACGGTTGTATGTAACCCACAGTGACCATTACATTTACAGCCTTTCCTCCCCAACGAGCTGCTGTCTTGTTGTGCCCGACACTGTCTTGCCTGAAGCGGTCTCCTGTGGTGTTTTGTCTGGTGCTGTCCTGGTGGACCTGAGCTGGCTCATTGTCTCTCCTGCTCACTGTTGTGCGCTGTTCAGCCTTTCCTCTGGTGGGGCTGTTTGTTCTAACACATAAGTGTTGTCTTGGTTGGCATCATCTTCAGCTTTGTCTCTGGTCTCAGCCCAAATTTTAACATGTCATTGTGACTACTACTGCTCAGTTTGTGTAGTTTTACTCTGATATACGTGTATATGTGTACCCTCCTCTCCTCACTGCAGAGTTGTGAATCTTGTTTGCCTTGAATAAATGTGTAGTAGTTTTATCTGTAATGTGTAGCTGTTTTACTCATTAGTGTCATCTTCTCTGTTGCTGGATAGGACTGAGGGTAGACAACCAGTAGCAGTGTGACCTCTTGGTGGTGTGTGTGTGTGTGTGTGTGTGTGTGTGTGGATGGTCCCCCACAGTAATTAAGTTTGTTCTGGGTGTTAAACTGGTTTTGTTTTCACGTTTGTTTTTAACATTGACACTTTGCTACAACATTATATTTATATTTGAAATCACTTGTCTTGCCCAGGTGTATTTTTAAACCTGCTTTTTATAGTGTTTAATGCTTAGGTTTCCTGGGGCTGAATTTCCCCCAGGTAGCACTGTCACAACATATTGTTCTACCCCCACAGAGGTCGAGTGTCTGGTCAATAGTTTTGCATCCTCACTGTTTACGACTCTGAATACTGTGGCTTCTCTGTGTCTCCCTGTAGAACTCACATATGGTCAGCTTAAAGCAGATAACCTGTAAGCTTTAATTTAAAAGATCTTCATTCTGTTAGCGAGGCTGCGTAGCAGCAGGGTTGGAGCCAAATGCAGGACGTGTGAGACAGAGCTGAACTCAAACCAGCGTCAGTGCTGAGTCTTCAATAAAATCCAAAACACAAATCCCCAAATTTTAAGGCAGGAATGAAGCTCGAAACACAAAATCTTAGATCTCAAAAGGGAAACTCAAGACAAGGATGCACACAGTTTGCAGGTAACAAGGACAACAACATGACAGAATATACACACACTGACACAAGAGGAAACAGCTGGGAAGGACAGACAGACTGAATGACACTAACGAGACAGGGGAAGCAAAACCGAACACAACACACAGGTAACAGGAGACTGTCAAAATAAAACAGGAAGAGACAAACATGATACAAACGCAGACTTGATGCAACACAGGGAATCCTACTAAATATAGAACACACGAGACAAGGCATGATGACACAGAAGGACAAAACAGACACTGGAACACTGAGACGTGAGGGAGACAAGGAGAGCAAAGAGAAACAGGAATGAATTAAAATATCTACAACAAGCAAATTCAGAACACTAGCCAGGCTGACAAAGAGTCAGAGCTCTGTTGAGCTTTAACTAGTAATGACTTCATGGATTTCATCACTAAATTTTTTTTAACCATTAGAGAAAAAATATAACCATCTCTTAGAGATTTTACCTGCAATAATTTATATTCAGAGTCATGGGTCTGGTCTGGCCTGGGACCTCCCAACCTTTACGTTGGTTTAAGAAACGGTAAAAGTGGGGAAACCACCATCAAGACCCCAGCACAGGCCATAGCAGTCATCAGTGACAACAGATTGATTCAGACTGAGTCAGAGAGAGCATGAAACAGCTGGCAGATGTGTTGCAACTGGGGCGAGGCCAACACTGCTTAAATAACATCTCTTATATGAGATGTTTAGAAGGGTATCAGCTGACTCATCAGGTGATTTGAGCACTGAAGTCAGCTGATCTGACCTTTACTAACTAGCTTGAACTAACCCTGTGTTTTATTAGCACTGTAACTTTAAATTCTACACTTCCTCTGTCTTTGCGCAGTCTTCAGGCTGAGCTGCTCCCTGCCAAAGAGGCCTCATTTTGGGGAGGTGTTGGTCCTGGACCTGCTTCCTGGAGGTACCGCCCGCTTTCACTGCCACATGGGTTACCACCTGCAGGGGGAACCAGTGCTTACCTGCCTCAATGCCTCCCTGCCAATTTGGAGTGGCAAGGAGCCCATGTGCAGGGGTGAGTGTACAGAACGCCTAGTTTCAGGGGTGCAAGCCTCGAGTTCCTTTACAGTTTAATTGCTTGAAATTCTGTAGCAAAAAATGTCTCACTGTAAAAGATACCTCAGCAAATATAAAAATGAGCTTTCTGCTCTGTAGCTCTTTGTGGGGGCACTGTGAAGAATGCTACAGTGGGGAGGGTGCTCTCCCCTTCTCCCCACCACGGGCCTAATGCCACCTTGGACCGCTCCTGCTCCTGGTCCCTTGAGGCACCCAAAGACCAGAGGCTGCATCTCCACCTGGAGAGACTGGCCTTGGGACCGAGTGACAGGTAGGAGCATCCACGTTAACACAAGAGAATTTTTAGTTTGTGACGATCTGGCTGCAGGCAGCACGGTGGTGGAGTGGTTAGCACTGCTGACTTCCAGCAAGAAGGTAGAATCTGTACGGGGCCTTTCTGTGTGGAGCTTGCATGTTCTCCCCGTGCCTGCAAAGGTGTTCTCTGGGTACTCTCGGTTTCCTCCCACAGTCTAAAGACATGCAGTTAGTGGGGTGAGGTTTACTGGTGTAAGTGGTCCATAGGTGTGAATGTGAGTGTGAATGGTTGTCTGTCTCTGTTAGCCCTGCAGCATCCTGGAGACACTGTCCAGGGTGTGCCCTGCCTCTCCCTCTATGACAGGTGAGATAGGCTCCAGCCCCCTGTGACCCTGCAAAGGATTAGCAGAAGAACATGGATGGATGGATGGACTATCTGGCTGCATAAATAAGTGTATGGATGGATATCTGAATAAGCATGCTAGGCACAGCTCCAAAGGCCCCAAGGGTCAGATACAAAATGACTAAATAAAGAGACCACACGGAGATGCTAAAAGACCTAAAATGCATCAAAAAAGCACAAAGAAATGTATAATATAATATAAGATATACTAAACAACTGCAAAAAGACACAGATGTACCTCAAAGAGATGTACAGAGACAAGAATGAGCTAGAAAAAAGACACTAAATGACCATGCAGAATCACATGGCACAAAAGGACACACAAAAATGAGCCGACTGTGTGGTTAGTCTTTATTTATTTCTTCCACTTTGGGCATCGTGCTTCTGTTTAGAAGACATTTGAGGGCCTTGTAAGATGGTTTCCAGAATAAAAACAGCACTGGGAAACACTGTATAATATACTACAATATAACGTTCTCATTCTTAAAGCTGTTAATAGTTTAGAATCTCATTTGATGAGAAGTATCTATGCCACCCATTTACACCAAAACATTTTTTTAAAAAAACTAATTTTTCAAGTGTGCCAGCAGCCTCCTCTTCACCTTCACTCGGTCTTCTTCATATCACACACGTTGGCCAGGGTGGTTAGAAAGAGGATACTTACTGGTTACGATGACGAATCTCAAAACTTCTATTTGTTAATGCTAACTCTGTTTCCATAGAAAGCCTGGCTCATAACTGATCTCAGAGCATTGAAAGCTGAGCCAGCCCCCATCACAGAGTGGATGTTTATCCAGAATGCACAATTGCAAACAACCAGAAAAGGCTTCTGGCCCCTCAGCTTGACAAGCTCCAGCCTTTTTTCATGGGAGGTGGACACATCCATGAAAGGGAGGCATGCTGCAGTTTCCAATGGGACTCAAGGCAAGCGTGCTTTCAGTGACAGTAGCCAACTTCATCCACAAGAGGGCAGTAATGTAAATGATGGATGCAAACGAGGGAGAAGCTTTGTGACAGGATGCTGAGATGAAAGGAGCGCGATCGCTTTCATTTGGTATACCCTGCCCCCTAAGAGTGGGAACTGGGTATTGCTACCTCTGTACCTTCATTACTACCAAGGCTCCCACAAAAAGTCATTCCTTTGAAGCTAAAATGGAAACTCGCAGATAAAGAACATTATATGTATGAATACATATGGCCAAAAAAGGTGATGGAGACACTTCGCTGGCTCAAGAGAAATTACCCACTCCACAAAGACACTGATATCTGTGAAGACTGGGAGAACCTGAGAAAAGATGGAGATCCAGACTTTTGGGAAGCCATCAGGCATGATGCAAGTGTTATTGGTGTGAATACATCAGATCAAGCAGATGATCTGGCCATCGTACCACAAGGAGATACTTATGAAGTCATGCAGTTTATAGCCAAGAAGGATGGTAAAACCATTAAAAATGTTCCAAACAATGGGAACTGCTATTTCTATGCTGCTGATCTCAGCTCATCAGTTACTTCAAAAACAGCCAGGAATATGCAGCAGCTTTTCTGCCTGTACCAGTAGAGCACTAGAACCAAAATGTACTAAATTAGCAACAACATCACAAAGAACATCTGAAGAACTTATCTGAAGAATGGAGACTGAGCTGACAATCTGGCTGTCCAAGGTGTTGCTGATATGCTCAACATTAACTTCAAAATTCTAAATACAATTACTCTGGACTTGCCTCATAATACGCAAAAAAGACAACAGGGAAATGAAACCATCATCACAGCTGGCCTTATTGGTCAGGTCCATTATGTTGCCTTACAAGAAATGCTTCCTGGGAGGTTCTAAGAGTGGCTTTCTGTCGATGATTTACAAAAACAGCAGCAGATGAAGTAGTATTTGAACAAACCTGCAAATTATGTGGTATTCCATGTAACAGACTTCTGTAAGAAGAGCTGTTGACACCACTTTCTCCGTCGCTCCAGCTGAACTTCAGAGACCATGCACATTTCTGTTGGATGAAAAATGAAGAAGTTGCTGATCCTTCAAAACATCCACACTGGACTTGTGGGCTGTCTACACCAAGGAACAAGAAATTAACACCCAGAAAATATTTCAACCAAAGATTTTTAGATGTTGACGGTAGATTTAGATAGAAAGGTAAATGCTGGACTATCAAAATGTCAGACTATAATAACTTTTTTTGTTGACTGTCAAGTTAATTTTATTTATTTAGCATATTAAAAACAACAGACGCTCATCCAAAGTGCCTTGAAGGCAGGTGTATTTACAGGTCTCCAAAAACCCAGTTTCAAAATACAGGCAAAGGTGAATGGTGTGTTTTTAATTTAATTAAAGTGGAAACCAAAGTTTTCAAGTATACCACTGATCCATTGACTGACACCATATTTGTACCACTGCAGGTTGGTGCTGTGGAGCGGGCTGGACGCCGGCTCTGTGGTGCTGTTTGATTCAGGTCGGGGGGGTCAGATACCCTTCGAAGGAGTGATCAGCGAGGGTCCGGCTGTAAGAATCCAATTCATCACGGATCAGCCCAACCACAACACGGGATTCAACATCCGCTATGAAGGTGCAGAAGCTTCTGGAGATCTAACTGAGCACAAAAATAAAGCATGAATTTTTGCTGAGCAGTTTAAACATATTACATTTATTATTATTTCTCTATAATTGCTGCATAATTATGTAAACAAACAAAAGACCATTGCTGAAAAGACTGTTTCTTTTCACATCGTGCACTGCCAAGCTGATTTCGACTGGATTGCCAGGGAGTGAGCTGGTTGTTCATCATTATATGAGCCAGTTTTATCATCAGTTTTTGGCATGGAAAAATTCCCCTCAAAATGTTTGTCATTATCAGTAAAGAGAAGAAGACACCCAAAGAATAATCTTTCCATAATTGTTTGGAAATATGTGGTTAAAGAAATTTAATGCAGCAATTAGATATCATTTTGACATTCATTTATGGGAAATTACAGGTGAGTATCAGCAGTAAGCCATAAACATTTTGGTAACATTTTAGTATTCGTTTATGTCTGAGGAGCTTTCTTTTTCTCTCAGCCTTTGAGCGTGGCCACTGCTACGAGCCGTATCTCCAGAATGGAAACTTCACAACCTCCGACCTGCTGTACGGAGTTGGAGCGGTGGTTCAGTTTACCTGTGATCCAGGCCACTCCTTAGAACAGGGTCCCCCTGTGATTGAGTGCATTAGTGCCAGAGATCCATACTGGAATGACACTGAGCCACTGTGCAAAGGTAAAAAGAAATCAAAGAGTTGTGAGACGAGGCTTCGTGAGAATATTTTTGTGTTCTTTTCCTAAATCTCTCTTTGAGGCTTGATGCTTCCAAGTCACCAGAGTTCTTCAGCGACACGACTGAGTTTCAGCCTGATTCATATTCACGAGTAGAAGCAAAACTTTGGCATTTTATCATATTCTTAAACATGGAGACAACTGCATCATGATTATGATTTTGAAGGTAGTCTTTTGTTGAGAACAGAGATGCTGGGATTCATTTCTGTCTTGGACATGCACCACATGCATCTTTGAATTCCAGGTACCACAGATGTGTAAGAACCTGGCTGTGCAGCCAGCCTTAACAAACGTGTGAAAGAATGGTTCATTCTGAATACCTCAGTGAGAAAATACGAGGTAGTTAGCATGCAAAGGCTAAATGAATCCACAATATGCTTCACCTTACCTCAGTGTTAGCTACCCTTTCTCTTGTTTTTAAAGTGCCCTCCAGTGTTACTAGTAGGATATCAGCAGGACAGCAGAGTGTGTTTCATGTCTGTTTTTGATTTTTGGAACGTAATAATTATGTTTTGCACATATATTATTTTTAGAAATTTGAATATGCTGGCTGGGATGGGAGACCAGGAAACTTTTGACACCTCATGTTGACTTCTCATCTTATCCTCGTCTTGCCACTCTGCAGCCACCTTCAGATACCTCTGGGCAGCTATTTTGAAGGATTATTTAAATTGTCTTTAACTGCAACCAGGATGCAAAAGCTGCATTTATAGAATCACCAGTCAAATATGATAAAATATGTTTAAAGAATTTTCTGACTGTTCCTCAGAATAAGCTATTTATTTCTTATCTTTTGCTAAGTCCCTGGAAGGCTTAGCGTCGATCACCATGCTGTTCCTGAATGCTGAGTTCAGGGTTCTTTGAGGGCCACATCTCCCTGATAATATTTGTGTTTGGATGTTGTTAAAATCAGATAGATGGTTATGTTCTAGAATTAATCTCAAAACCAGGAGTCTCTGGATCTTAACACAGTTTTTAAATGATCTTCTGTGTTTTCCTGCCATCCCCCGTTAATGATCTCAAACTGATGGTCCTTTATTTGACCCCAAATGTGTGCTAACAATGAGACCAGACAGAAGAAAGTACTCCCCCCCCACTTTGTATGCATGTTTTTTTTATTGCAAACAATTTGCATTTATTTCATGGGTAATATTCACCTTAAAAGCTGCTGGAATTAAGTCAACGTGTACAACAGGAGAGATCTGAGTGTGACAAAAGCATAATTATGAGGTTTTAATCAAGGATAAAAAATAACGCACAGTTGATGGGAGGGTAATACAGTGCAGCAGATTTTGTAGCATTTGTAAGTTTGCCGTTCAGATGTTATTACAATAACCAGTAAAATTTAATCTGTGGTTTTGTGCTCCTAAAAAAATTGAGTTCCTAGTTTTTGCTCACATATACTAATTATATATATTGTATATGTATAAAATATAGGCATACAGGCTAATAGCCAGATGCTTATTCATTTCTTAAAATTTCCACATGGGGGAGGCTGTGGCTCAGGAGGTAGGGCAGGTCTACTCATCAGAGGGTGGTGGTTCGATCCTTGGCCACTCCAGTCTGCCTGCCAGAGTATCCTTGGGCAAGATACTGAACCCTGATCTGCTTTCTGATGTGTTGATCGATGTGAGAATGATGGATAGAAATAAGTGCTTGTATAAATGTGTGTGAATGGGTGAATGAGGCATGCTCTATGAAGTGCTTTGAGTGGAGAGCAGAAAAGCACTATGTAAGAACCAGCCCATTTACCACATTCCATACTTTGCTCGTTACTTCTGCCTTGCTCTCTAATTGGCCCTCCACCTTCCCCTCTGCAGCGCAGTGTGGAGGTGACTTGTCCGGTCCAGGAGGGGTGATTCTGTCTCCAAACTGGCCAGAGTGGTATGGAGAGGGAGAGGACTGCAGCTGGAGGATACATGTCGGCGAGGACAAACGGGTGCTGCTTGATGTACAACTGTGAGGAAAAAACACCAGCACACTCAGACACACATTAAAACTTCTGCTCTCATCCAAAGACTGGGCCAACCAAAAGCCAAGCGTTGTCATTAAAAATGCATGTGGAGAGTTCTGAGTGTGGAGGCTATTTGAGGGGTTGAGATACTTCTATTGATATTTTTCTATTCCTGCTCATACTAGGCCATTAAAGTCAAAACCATTAGAGAGCAGGCTGATTGAACTGCCACTGCAGTTTGGACTAGTCTGCTTGCCTTCATCTTCATTCTTACATTTACTTACAGCTATGCAGACAGCTCACAATCAACGTTCAGCTCTGAACTAAGCATACTAAAGTCAGATATGACACGTGTACCGGCTTTTATGAGCTATGCATCATACCATGGTTTTGATTGTAGTACTGTACAAAAGTCTTGAACATCATTTCCTTATATTTTACTAGGAAAATGGAAAATGCATACAGCGATTTATTGAAATGTGCAAAGATGAATGGAAGTACAGTATTAAATACAAAAACAGAGTTTGTACAACTCTAATGAGCATGAAAATCAGTATTTGATATGACCACCTTTTCCCAACACATCCTGAACTCTTTTAGACACATTCTTAAAATTGATTTCAGAAGTCTTCAGGAACAGTTCTCCAGGCTTCTTGAAGCACATTCAAAGCTCTTCTTTGGAAGTTTCTGCCTTTTGCTCCATTTTCTGCCAATATGAGCAACAATGAGATAAATAAAATTGAACTGAACTGAAATTGAATTTAACTAAAATTTTCACAATTAGAGAAAAAAATGACTTCATGAATTTTTTCACAAATAAAATTTTAACTATTAGAAAAAAATTATTCATAACATCTCAAAAACATATCTTCCTGTTTAGCTACTTTCAGCACTGCTGGTATTTGCTTAGACCCTCTCTCTCTGATTGATCTTTCTGAGTTAACTTCAATAGTTACTTCCTCCAAACCATCTATGTGTTTATTAGACCCCATTCCTACTAGACTGCTTAAAGACGTCCTACCATTAATTTATTCTTCAATCTTAAATATGATCAAGTTTCTTTATTAGTCGGCTATGTACCACAGGCCTTTAAGGTGCAGTAATTAAACTCACTCTTAAAAAGCTATCGCTTGACTTCTCACAGCCTCTGACAGTGGACTCATCTCTGTGCTTGTCCTGCTGGACCTCAGTGCAGCTTTGATACTGTTGATCATAACATTTTATTACAGAGATTAGAGCATGCCATGGGTATTAAAGGTACTGCACTGCAGTGGTTTGAATGATATTTATATAACAGACTCCAATTTGTTCATGTAAATGGGGAGTCTTCTTCACATATTAAGGTTAATTGTGAAGTTCCACAGGGTTCCGTGCTAGGACCAATTCTATTTACATTATACAGGCTTATACAGTATTACAAGAAGGCATATCATAGATTTTTGTTGCTATGCAGATAATATCCAGGTTCCATCCATGAAGCCAGATGATACACATCAATTAGTTAACCTGCAGGAATGTCTTAAAGACATAAAGGCCTGGATGACCTCTAATTTCCTGCTTCTAAATTCAGATAAAACTGAAGTTCTTGTACACAAACCTTAGAAATATGGTGTCTGCTTTCTTGCATTTGTGTGATATCACTAAAATTAGAGACATCTCTCTCAGAGTGACACTAGTTTACATTATAATGACAGCAGTGTGGCTGCGCAGACTCTGAGAAAGGTGTAGAATTACACGTAGACTTAAACTAGGCAACTTTATTGCCAAACTCACTAAACAGAACAAGGCAAGGCTTTTACAGGGCAATTAGTACAAGGAAACTTCAGGAATAGAGAAACAGAGGGGCGACTCAACAAAGGGTGGGGGAAACATAGACA
>JAMQGT020015121.1:0-68723 GCA_024447675.2 Pterophyllum scalare
TGCACCAGTAAAAGTCTGTTCCTCTGTCTGGGGACCCGCTGGAGAATAAAATGTTATATTAGCCACCAGTCTGTTTTCTGTACATACATACATAATGTGCAAAAGTTTTGAGCTGCCCCTCATTTATTTCTATTTTCCTTCCAAGAAGCCAGACTTTCTTGTAAAGTGGTTTTCTCCAGGCTTTCTGAAGGTCAAAGTTCTTCTCTGGACATTGGCTGCCTTTTCTCTCAATTTCAGTCCAGTTCAGACCATTTTCAGTGGAATGTTTTTATGTTTGTTGAACCACTTAACACTGAGCTGTGAATCACTCAAGAATAAAAGGGACATAACTCAAAGGGTGATCTAGTGTTTGCAGATAACAGACAACTCAGCAAAGAACCAATTTTTTGTATCTTTAGACATTTCCTGTTGGAGAAACACAGAATTTTTTTTTTATTTTGTTTTTGTTGAATCTACAAAAAATTCCAAAGATAACAGTTTGACAGATATAAAAATAGTATTTTTGCACTGACAAGGTGATTCCCAAAGAGCTATTAGCTGAAAACGTAGCAGCTCTCTGCATGTTGTGCATTGTGTACTTAAAAAAAACTTTGACCATTCTTCCAGAAGCACATCTGTGAGGTCAGACACTGATGTTGGAGAGAAGGCCTGGCTCACAGTCTCCGCTCTAATCCATCCCAAAGGTGTTCTATCATGACATGGCAGTTTTATTCTCCTTAGCAACAGGGAGCAGTGACCTACACACCCTTCCCTCATTAGACACAGACGTACATGTTTGGGCAAAACCTTTAAGGATAAGATAACCATATTCTTCTCTGAGATCGGGAAGGCCATGAATAAGATAAACATAGCTCCCAAAGGCCGTGAAGGTAGTCTGGCGACTACTGGTCTCCCATCTGTCTGCTCTGATCTAATGTATTTATTTAAATATCCATTATTTGCTTCAGCCACTATTCAGTTATTTTAATTCAATCACTATTGATCATTTTAATTCGACTACGTTAAAGCCATACCTACTGGTCAGCAATATTGCTCAAATAGAAACATGGTTGCTTTCTAATTATAGTGTTATACATATGCATTGATATCAGTAGTTTATATAGTTTATATTGTTAATATTAAAAACATATTTTTGCTGGAATATGTATTATATCTTTACTAACCCAGGGGTGACTAAAAGTTTAGGGCAAAATAGTAGAAGGTAATAAGGTGTCTGCTGAAGGGTTCTCTGTTATGAAACGGTGCTGTAATGTTATCCTGACTCCTACATTCGTTTCATAGTTTCATGAATGGCAGGAGGATAACCACATCAGTGATGGGTCTTGTTCTATTTATTGGCTTCTTCTTTTCAGTTACCATGTCTGAATGTTTTCTCTGAGCCTCTTTGTGAAACTGTAAAAGATTAAAGTTCTTGCTCACTTTTCACTTCTAACTTGTTGGTGAACTCTTTTCTCCTCTTGTTGCTCTAACTGCCCTTTCATGACCCTCCAACGGTGTACAATAAAAAAAGACCTTCTGTGGTTTACCCACCCTGATCATCCTCTCTCCTCCCTGCAGGACACCAATCAGGAGGTGGCACCAGAAGAACCCCTAGATATTCTGGACCTGGGCCAATAAAACCAGCTGAACCAGTATAACTGGAACTTGCATGCTTTAGCTTTTTTTTTTTTTTTTTTACACAGTTCAACTGTAATCAAATACAAAATTAAAGTTTACTAAATCCAGATCCTCTCTAGGAGGAAAATCCAATCAGTGTTTTTACTGTCAAATAATTGTTGATGTACCAAAAACTGGAGTTCCTCCAACGGCCACTGAGACTGGCTCCAAAAGTGAGTCAGCACCCTTAGACTCCCATGTTAAACAGTTTACAGCAGAAATAAACATGTTTACTTCTGATTTTTGCCTCTCTGGACCGTTTCTCCTGTCATGACAGCTTTTCTCACGTGACTCCTGTTTTTCATTCATTTAGATGCTGACAAGTGGTAAAACTATGCAGAGAAAAATTACTGGTTTTGTCGAATCTCTTTTTTTTCTGGTCACTGGAAATGCATTTCCTCTAATTACTCATAATAAAGTTTGAGGGGTCACACAGTTTACAGGAATTTCCCAGAAGGGCGCCAGCCAGGAGATTCACTGGCTTAGCTAGCTTCTAGCTTCTCATCTAAACATGCTCATTTCTGGCTCCGAAGACCAACAATGAGATTTCAAAATGTGGAGTCCAACCAAAACCACCTGCCCACCCCACTTGACCTGCTTTTCACTGAAAATGACCTGAATACTTACAGGTGACCCTTCCTGTGTGAACAGCCCATCAGTCCTGGGTTTGTGCACAACTATTCAATTAGATGTTTAAACATTTGCTTTTTCTTGTTTGTTGCCACCAAAAATACCAGTCAGTTAAATGTATTATAAGAAACACACACTACCCTACTTTCCCGGAACCACCGAGAGTATAAAATACTGGCGTAGCCACCGTGACGTCACTCATTGGTGAGTGAAGTCTCATTATGAAGCCTTGAGCTGAGCAATTTCACCATCGCTAACTGCTATGGTGATGGGAAGTCTGTAACAGGTAGATGAAAATGGAGAATTTAGCCTTCCATAAAAACTTCATTCAGCATGGTTTCTGTCAGTGCAGAGACCAAAACAGGCTGTACAAAGTGGTCAGTTCAAAGACTGAAGTCTCACCTTTCGCTGTATTAAATACACACCAGTGAGCCACACCGTTGCACTGCTTGACCCGCTCCTTCATCACCATGAACACACACACAGCAGATTACTTTTGCCTCAAACACACACTGCTGGAAGTATCTATTCCAGCAAATGTGGATTAATCTAATGCTCAAAATAGTCCCCAACAAATGTCCTCCTGTTTGAATTAACGTTTGATGAAGAACACAGTGACAATCTGAGTCTTCCTCAAAAATACACACAGAGGCGCATTATCAAAGGTTGTTTTGAAGATTTAAGTCCTCCAAAGGGATGTGAAGAGGAGCAGCATCGTCCTTTAACTTCAAACACAACGTACTGCCTCAGGGAGCAGCTGCATTTCCTCAAACAGCCAACATGTCCACCATCATTTAAAATAACAACCTGTGAGGAGACATTAAAGTCCATCCATCTGCCCATCCGGTGCCATTCTGGTCATGAATCATTGATAGGGGTGCATGTCTGCAGTGAGGCGCTGAACGTGCTGAGTCTGCATTAAAGCAGCAGCAATGATGTTATAGACAGGAAATCACTGCATGCTCATCCAATGTCAGCAGTGCCACCGGCCGCTATAAACCTCACAGACAGGTGGAGTTATGTTGTCACCAAGGGCGAAGAAGGAAAGCAAACAAGAAGTTGAAGCTCAGATATCTAAAGATTTTAAAATGTTTCCTGTCAGGGGAACTGCTAGCCTTTAGCATAAAGACAGGACACAGAGGGAAACTGTGGGCGTTTCACACAAATAGCGCGTTCCAGTTGAAATCAGAATATCCGAGTTCGTAGTACGACAAATCCTGTTTTTCCTTCTTTTCCAACTTTACTACTGTTAAGCATTTAACTCAGAAGTGATGCAACTCCCAGCTCCGTCATCCGACTTCTGAGGTAAACTGTGTGCAGCAAAACACCAGAAACAGAGGGAAACTGCCAGCGTTTAGCATAAATACTGCATTCCAGTTAAAATCAGAATATCCCAAATTCCCAGTTGGAATTTTCAAGACCAGAGGGAAAGTATTAGCTCTTTGCTGAAGAATGGAACGAAAGGAAACCTGGTAACCTTGCTCTGCCCAGCATCAACAGAGAGGTGATTAAATAGGTGGAATAAATCATTGCTGCTGTTCATTAGGTTAGCTCCAGTTTCAGGTTTAAGAAGATACGGCAATACAGTTTTCCTGAGAAATGGCTGAATCGTGGGTTTGTACCTGCTACTCTCTAATCTCGAACATAACCTGCTCTGGAGCACATTAAACGTGCATGATAAGTTACCATGCTCATGTGCCTGAGTAAAAAGTGAGCCATCTTTGTAACACTGGAAACCCAGGATTAAACCTGAACATACCTCGCTAAGCCCTAAATCCTGATTTGCAGTACAGGCAGAGCCTGCGGCAGCATCTATATTATGAGCCATTTTAAAGATCTCTGGTTTGATCCTGGGAGGTGAGCCCTGTGAGGAGATGCCCTTCCTGACACAACCCTTGGGCATCCGACATAAAAATCTGCCAAATCAAACATGTGCAGCTACCTGCTGTGGTGACCCCTTGTGAATAAGGGGTAGTGGTACTCCAACATGCTATATCCAGTCATACTTAATGCCTAAAAAAAGCCAAAGACTGCTCTGATCCTGCTGCTGTCCCAGTTTGAAAAATAAATTACTTTGTTGGCTTTCAGTTTGTTTTGTTGCTGCCAGAACTGATGTTTCCATCAAAGCCAGGCTCAGTCTGGCTGTATTTGATGTTATCTGTGTCTTTCATTGGTCATCACATGTGTTCTTCTTCCCATTTCTGGTTTTCCTCCATGCTGTCTAAACAGATGAACTGTGTTGTGTTTACACAGTAGGGTTTTGTGTGTGTGTATGTGTGTGTGTCTGTGTCTCAAAGCAGCCATGTTGTTAATAAGGAAAGGAACTGGCGTGGCTCTTCATCCTCAGCAGTACTGGCTCACTCTGAAAAGCCCCCAAAGCCTAGACCTTCACCTTAAATAGCTTCTCTGCTGCAGACATTCAAGACATAAAAAATAAATAAAAACCTAGGCTCTGACCTCCCTCTGCTGTCAGACGGTTTATTGGCTTGGCGCTGCAGAGGGCGCTGCACACAGGCTAAACAAAGCAGAGTAATTACACATTCAAGTCGTACTGAGCTCGGTATATCTGTAACGAGGTAACCTTTCCAAAATGGAGAGCGAGCAGTAGTGGAGCCTACTGTTCCGGCTGTTTCTCCGCCTGCTGAGCTCCCTTCCCCCCAGCACACAAAGAGCTGAGCTGCAGCGCTGGCTGCAGAGCAGAGCAGCTTGGAAATGGTTTCGCCTGAAAAGCATCGCTGGGGGTGGGATAAAGGAGGAGGGGGGCTGGGTGAAGCCCGGAGACCCTGACCTCTACTGCTGCAGGCAGGCAGGCTGTTTGCCACCGCTGCAGACCTCATTTAAAACCGGCACTGCGGGCTCACATCCGATCTCCCTTCTTATGAAACACATCCTGATCACATCTGATGTTCAGCCGAGGCGGCGCTCGGTCGGTGCCACAGCTGGTTTCTGTTCGGAGGGAACGAGGAGCCCGTTTCTAAACCATTACCAGTTGGTGTCTCTCGTCCCTGAAGCCTGCAGGCATTGAGCATGTGATTATACTCAGCTATTTTCAGTTATTTTCTCAAGTAGACATGAATCCAGATTCATACATTACTTCTCTTATTCACCCCTGAAGCCTCCAGCTTCCAAAGTCTAGAAGATTGTGAACTCCTTCCCTTTGTTCCAGCTGGAACAAAGCTGGTAAAAATGTCCTGTTTTAGGAGCTGCTTGGCTCTCGCTTCTGCCCTTCAGAGAACATTTCAATAACGCTGAACTTTTTTTTAAACTTCTCCGCATTACTCAATCACCCCATAGGGCTTAAATGCCCACAACTAATGAAGTAGACATCCGAAGGATGCTGCAATCGACAGGAGGAATACCAGGGTCGGGTTTAAGATGTTACAGCACTACTCACAACTAGGTACCCCATTCTCCATGTCTCTGTGATGGGAAGTCAATAAAGAAGCGAGGTCAACGGTAAACCGACGACAGCTGCGCCAACCAGTTCTGCAGTAATCTGATGTGGAGAATTAAAGACGGGAGGGCTGCACGAGTATTTGTCACAACTATTCAGTAATTATAATTCATCCAAACAGAATGCTGCTTTCACATCTGCACAAATCTTTGATGAAGCTACTTTCAGCTGCTCGCTTATTCACAGGCCTGCAGCTCTGCGTGTTCGATTCGCCAGACTTTTGGATGCTCTTCCTCCCTCTGCCACAAAAGGATTTCAGTCTGCTCCCCAAATCAAACCAAATCTCTTTCTTTGTTAGGCGAATGTATAAACCACTGCACTATGGGCCAGCCAATCTTTAATCTTTCTAAATTAATCTTTGTAGCCATAATATAAAGTCATTCACTGTACCTGCAGGACGGATGTGACTAAAGCTCGTAGAAAAGTACCTGACTGCCGGGAGATCCTGCGCAGGCGTCGCCACTTGATGATTTCATCGCCCCTTTGTGAGCTTCATGAACGCCTCGCTTCGTTGGCCGTCTGCGTTACAGGCGTCACATTTGCAGCCACTGCACTGTTTTTCTTGGCCTTCATTGCACTGCAGTTTGTGGCATGTTTTCAGGTGGTTGAATAAGTTAGTTGTACAGGGTTCTAGTCAGAAAAAATTCACAGCCTGGTGGTATGATTCATGGTTTCTGGGTGTTTTACCCAGAGTTTTGAGTTTTTGGATTTGAAATATGATTTTTGTTCTTCTGAATTTATCTTGGTTCCTTGTTTAATGGCGGTAGTCTTCTTTCTGTCCTGGTGTTAAGTTTATTTTATCAAGTTTATCTCAGTCCTGGCAGTTTCTTCCTGTTTTACTTTGATACTCTCTCATTTTGTTTTACTCCCCTGTGATTAGTTTCAGCTGCTCGCCCACGTGTTCCCTCGTTATCCGGTGTGTATTTATTCTCCGAGTCTCCCTCGGTTCTTTGTCCCTCCGTGTGTGTCTCCAGTGGAGTTGTTGCTGTTCCTGACGCACGTTTGTATTTTTGTGAAAACTCAGCAATAAAGCTGCTTTTTGAGTTTCAGTCTTCGGATTCCTGCATCTTGGGTCCATTCTCTGCCCTCCACACAGCTGACCTTGACAATGACTGAACCGGTACATTTCTCAGCCCCGCACAGTGCCGGGCGATCAACTGCCGGCTACGATCCCTGACTGAATTGCATTGTGGTGCAGCCACAGCACTCTGGTGCAGGTTTCCTTCTTGGTTAAATCCAAAGTATTTCCAAACAACAGATTATGAGCTGCTCCAAGGAGCAAGCTCTTCACATTGAATTTTGTTGTGTATCTGTCTTTTAAGTCCACACAGGTGGAGGTGCAGTCACGGTGCGGCTGCAGGTAGTGGTCAATCCTGAATGAGGGAGCGCTTCATTTGCTTTTGCTTTGCTCACTTAATTGTGGAAATCCAAAATTGTGATATTTATAAAATATAGTAGTGAAAATGCAGTGTTGAGGCTGTCATTTTTGGCATCTACATGGATGTTAAAATCACCCACTGTAATTATTATATCTGAACTGAGCACTAAATCAGATAAAAAGTCTGAGAAATCAGGCAGAAACTCTGAGTAAGGACCAGGTGGACGATAGATAACAAAACAGATTAGAGGAGGGCTGCCGTTAACGAGTGTGGCTGTTGATCACACTGAACTATTAGGGCTGCTAGTTGGCTGCATCAGCAGATAGCACCTGGACAGTAGGCAGTCAGAGCTAGGTGCTCCTCGCTACCAGCTTAGACAGTTTCTGTACATTTCTAATAGGGTGATACTCATGGGTTCATAAACTCTGACCTGTTATGTGGAGAGCTGGTCCAGACTTTCTGTACGGGAGTAAACTGGGATCTGAAAACCTGAAACTGGCAAGACTCACACATGGTCCAGTAGAGGTGGAAATCAGAGAGTAAAGCAGACTTGATGGTAGTGGGTTTGTGCCCAGTCGTGCAGGACTTTGGCCACAGAGACTGAAGAGACCAAGGTGCTTCCACACAGTCAGAATACCAACAGCAGGCAGCTCAATGGTAAAAATGCTATATGTTGGTAGAATAATGTTTGACAGCTTGAAAAGGAAATGAAGTATAAATAGAGTTCACCACAAAGAGGAAGAAGCACAAACTCAACAAAGATCAAAAAAGCAGCATGAAAAGAAAAGACTGGCTGCAGTCAACAGTTTCAACTCCCTATAATGAAATTAATCAGGAGCTGAGCTAAATGACTGACAGGAATACTGAGATTTTGCAGACACATGAGCACTAACCAAGTGATGTTAACTTGCTCGCCATTTTGGATGTGTTACAATCATGGGGACAATGTGGGATCAAGTCAATAAACCCCAAGTCACACAGGTCTAGGGACCGGTCCACAACCATTTGGGAACCACAGGTGGTGAAGGAAAAATGAGTATTCCCTGACCAGTTGTGAGTGGTTGTTGAAGGATGATGCCAGTCATGGGAAAATGATTGCTAAAACTGCAGCCACACAGGCTTACAGACCAGTAAATGAACCCCTGGCAACCATCTGTTGCAAGGGAAAAATGTGTATGATTGCCAAAAACCTTCCCGCAATTGATTTCGTCCATCCAATCTGCTGTCTCAGTTTGAATGGAAGTGACGGACGTGTCTACAAACACTGTCCGGCTTCTCTCCGAGCTGTGGTGAAACTGAAGTGCACCACACAAACTGGAAATGGAGATTGTTTACCTTCAAAGTAAAAGTTGCGCCTCAAGACAAAAAGTTATCTGCAGTGCTGAGGCACAGCTTTTACTTTGAAGGCAAACCATGTCAATTTCCAGTTTGTATCACTTTTTCCAAGTTTTAGAATAGATTGATCTTTTATTGTCATTGTACACAAGTATACAACGAAAATTGCCGTACCAGAACACCCATCCAAAAAGAAACATGGGGAGATAGGTGAACTGTGGCCATACTGCGCCATACTGGAGGTGCTGCCATTAAAAAGATGGAATCAATAGCGAAAACATATAAGGATCAGTGAGTATACATACACACATACACAGTGTAAGTTTACAAAAACCTCTGCGATAGTGCACGAAGCACATGGCATATAGCATGGGAGCACTAGGGTGGGGAGGGGCAGGGGTGGAAGGAAGCCAGCGGAGGTGAGAGGGTGGGGGGGGTCAGGCCACTGTGGGCTGGATCAAACTCCCCTCCTCAGCTAACAGTTCTGATAAGAGGTGGAAAAATGTTCATCAGCAGCTAGGTCAAGAGAGATTGGCAGCCTTTAGTATTTCTGGCACCTCTCAGTGGTGAAAAATCCAATTATCCGAATCCTCTCGATTCATTCCTTCACCGTGCAGAAACAGATACAGATATGTCTCCAAGATCTTACCTCTCCGAATCAGCTCCAGATATACAGAGTCGTGAGTCTGTACCGCTCTGCATTCCCGTTATAAGCAGCCTTACCAAGGCCCAACAGCTGCCTAGACTTCCCTAATTGTAACAACAAGCTAGGTGTCTCCAGGTCCAATTTGGAGAAGTCCCAGTGTCAATAAGCCAAATGTGCATGTCCTCCATCGACAGTATGGCCAGGCAGGTCATTTTTCACCCACACAGGAATCCATAAAGGAGCCAGCTGGGAATGTCAATTGGATAAGAGGCAATAGGGTTCTCCTTTCCCCAATCTCCTCATGGTGAAAAATTTGATCAAAAGTTTTACTACCACTCGACTAGTAGTTGTAGTTGTTTGCAAACAAAATTTTAAAAACACTACAGGCAACTGTGGTAATCTGCCAGCAGCCAAAGCAATCACAAGGAGGTTTTGGTGCTCACACCTTCTTTGAATCCAATTTCACCCAGCGAGAACCAGCATCCTCCAGAAAACACTACCAACAAGTCCGGAATACTCATGTTACCCAAGCACCCAGTAGTTGTTTCACATCCAATATGGTGGACAACTCTTGAGCAAAGTGTGCATGATGTCACAGGAGAAACCTCAATGAAACAAGCATGAGTGGCCCACATTACTGGCTTTTTCACATATTTTTGACACTGCCCCCTGGTGACACTACACAGCTACACATGTAGATGATTGTCTTCAAAGTATTGCGTGGGATGAAAGTGCAACCATGCCAGTCCTTGGATCCTACCATTCAATTTTCCAGATGATTACAGTGGTGTCACGGTGCAGCGATTCTACAATTCTTGATATACAGCTAGGTAATCATCTACAATACATCAAGATATCTGTATAAACAGTAACTATTAAATGCTTATACTTTATTTTCCATAAGTTGAAACACATTGTAGTCATTCACAAATAAAGTATCCTTCAAAAGATATGAAACAACTACCTGAAGGAACAGATTCCAGTGCAGAATAAGCCAGATCACTGAGAACCACATTCCTTACCAAGGTCAACCCTGCTAAGGGAACCTGTTAGGCTAGTTTACAGCTCCATATTTTTATTCTGGGATTCCAAAGTAGTTCTGCATGAACAGCAGTTTAAAGTGATCTTTATTTATCCTATACTGGACCTTGTTACAGGTTTTAGCTCCCTTCCCCCTCCGTCTAAGCCAACTTTCATCTGATTGACTGCCCTTCATAAAAGTCTGAACACCAGGTCTGTGTGATGGACCACATCTGTCGTCATGAATATCAATAAAAGTCAAGAGTAGAACGCACGTCTGAAACTGAATGTTTAGAGCTGTCTGAAGACTTTACTTGCACACACACTGACCTCATTATTTAAACTTTATTTAAAGTTTAATATGAGCATCCACCATTCTGACCACACACACATACACAGGAAAATTAGTAAAAGCATAAAGGTCTTTTTTTTAAAGAGGAACTCATCAGTAAAGCACATGGTGGTTTTTTTTATTTTTTTTAACTATGTTTAGGCTCCAGCAGAAAGCACAAAGCATCAACTCCATGGGGGCTCACAGGTGGAGCAGCATCAGATTTCTCAGATTCCCAGGGGATGGTGTCTCTACTCACTCCTCAGGAACAGTCACAGATTTCAATGCTGTGAATTGCTCTAAATCAGCAGGTAAACCGATCAATGGACTCCCAACAATTTCAAAAACAAGCTGCAGAGAGATAACACTGTTTTTAAAAACAGCACAATATTAAAAACTCAAACAGAATGCATCTTTACATCTAAGTAAACAAGCTGCCTAATCAAATACTGTAACTCTCAAAGATTTATATAGGTTAATGAAACTTGGAAAATGTGTAAATTGACATTTTGACCATTTAAAATAAAAACTGTCCAAGTTACTTTTGTCCTCAGTGATGTAACCCATTATTTCTTCCTCTAGCAGAGTATCTTGGATACAGCCGTCTTTGTTAACTGATGCCAAATTTTAACTGATTGTTAGGGTTAGTAGCTGGCAACAACATCAGCAACCACTGGCTGTTGGCCTGAGGGTGACTGTTGGGAAATTTTAACCAACCAACCTGAGAACTTGGGCTGTTTTACACCAAACAATCAAAGACGCCTCCTGCTCACCAACTGAAAGAATGCAGGTTTAAGGCATAAACTGCATAGATGTCATTTTGCAAATTTCGGTCACTTTGGGTGTCAGAAGGGAAGTTTGTCCAGGATATGCTCATTGGCTAACAACTTGTGATTGACACTTAATTAACCAATGACCATGTGGTTTCACAGTCAGATCTGTCCTTTGCTCTTTACATCTGGTTTCAAAGCATCAAGATGGCAACAGCAAAAAATGCTCCTCTTGACATCAGGTGATGTCCAGGTAGCTACATCCATCTTTTATACTGTCTGTTTTTGCAAAATGAACTAACAATTATGGTTGTCATATTTCAAAATTGCTACAATACCCAGAAAAGTATTTTAAAGAGGGCAGCAACTAAGGCATAAACACACAGACAAGGAAACATTGAAGGGACTAGAATAATAATAATAAAATCAAGACAGGAAGACTGGAACAAAAAAAAAAAAATACCACAAAATAAAACTCATTACACAAACAGCAAAAATGAAAAGAGAGAAGAGAATTACATCATCTGCATAGAACAGTTCACCCAAAAGCTGTTCCATGAGGAGGGGTGGGCCATATCTTTATAAAGTAAGCAGGTAAATAGTCTGGTGAGGGTTCAAAAGCTAGCATTTAGAAGCTCTATGCTTAAGCTGCAAAAACAAATCCACCAAAGAGATAGCTAGAACATCAGAACTATCCAAATCAACATTAAAAAAAAGGTGGATGATCATGTGATCCTTTCCACTGAGATCCTGGATTAGACCCAGACCTTGCTCTTGTCTACGATCACCCTCGGACTCCCAAGAAACTGGAAAAAATTTGTTGGGGCACAGAATGTCTGGAAGACCATGTTTAACCTGCTGTGCTGGAATGCTGTGCTGTCCTGGAGGCATCCTAATCAGATACCTGAACCACTTCAGAAAGCTGTACTTGACACAACAGTTCTAGCGAGCTCCTTGCCACATCTCTAAAGCCCACATTAGGGACAATTTTCAAATGTTTCAGCAGCAATTAGAACCTAGGTAACCCTGAAATACATTCTTCGAGCATTATCCTCTGTTTCCACTGGTATTCGGTTCAATCACTTGCTTCAAAGTTCAGATAAGTTTAACTCAGGACCCGTCAACTTTAAAGTCCTAATTGTTATTTCACCTGTTGTGGCTACAAGTCCCCAAATTCTCAATTCATTGTCCCATCCTGTGTGGCTGCTCCTTCAGTCTGAGCCCAGCCACCCCTTTTGTCATGACCTCATTCTTACAATCACTTCCAAGAGCTTATGATCATAGGTGAGAGCTGGACCATCTAGCGAATGATAAACTGAATCATTTTGCCTTCTGCCTCAGCTCCCTCTTCACCACAGCTGGTACAATTACTACTTATGCCTTCCTGAATTAACTTTCTGTTTATCTGAATGTGTCAGTTCACTCATTTACCTATTCCAAAGCACTTATTGCACTCATATTATACTGAATCTATTTAACAAATATAGATTCAAAAATCTAGCTTAGAAATAAAGACACTTTAGAATATATATTAGAATTATATTGTACAAAGAAGGATAAACAAGTATTTTAATATGATTTAATGATTAGTGTTTACACTACTCAAATGATAAACTTGCAAAAATATATCGTGATGCCAGCCCAATGTGTTCATGCTGCCATCAAGGCCCAGCTACTCTGGTTCATATGTTTTGGCACTGCCAATCTTTGAACAGTTTTTGGAATAACACTTTTCCTGTCATTCTTGTGCAGAAAATCAATAGTACTGGCTCCATCAATCTCCATCTTTGGAGTCTGTTATATCAATATGCTTTTCTTTATCTCCTGTATCTATAATCTCAGAAGAAGAATGTGTACGCTGTATGTATGTAACAGACTGCACATGAACACAGGGAAGCTGTGATATAATGTATACTTACAAGGTATTCAAATCATATTATACTTGTGTGTACAGGAATATTACTACATAACGCACCCATACTACATAATCAGATCATATCAGTGCATTACATCACTATAATCATAAGGCGAGCCATGTTGTTTAAATTTGAGCAATAATGCTGAGCAGTAGGTATGGCTTTAATATTGCTCAGTGATGAGTCATAGGCTAGATTATTTATGGCTAATCATGCTGCTGCAAGCTGGATATAATCACTAATGCTGCAGCCCAGAACTGATGTTACTGTAAACAGACTGGCCCTTTACCTAGAAATCTGGGATTCCCCTGTTTCTCAATGTCAGTCAATTATAGTCAAGTAGGTATAGCCAATCACACAGCACAATATGGCCACTAAATCCAACAGGCATGTGAAAGAGGCTGCATATCATTAGCATATATTATCATTGTATTAGCAGCCTGAAATCCTCCATTTTGTTTACTCTCCACTTCATATAAATACAGCCAAAGAGTACAAATGGTACTAAACATCCAGGAAGATGAATATCATGTTGCACATCTTCGAAGAGTAAAGAACACATATGCCAAATTTCATGGCTTAACTCCTAATGGTTTTGGAGTCTATAGACTGGAAAGGTAAAACCTCACAGACGCCCAGATGGATGGACGGACAGTATGACAATATCCTCCTAATTTATATGAGTGGGAGGATAAAAACTGCAAAAAATGCAGAACCTTTTCAGCAAACCACCTATAGGTGGAGTATACACCATTGTTTGGGTTTGTGCAGCAGAGAACAACAGTGAAGTTTCCTATTCCCAATGTATTATTGTTCTTGCAGCACTTGCAGCAAAGAATAAGGCCAAAAAAAAAAAAAAAGTTCCAGCACCATCACGGATAAAACTAACATCAGTGACATAACAGCTTATCTGGTTCACAATCCATCACAAATTTATAGGTTATTGCCCATAACACAACAAATGTGACCTTGACCTTGAGCACAGTTTGGGTTAAGACCCATGAGGTGGTCACTGTTTGCAAGTTTAACTAAAACTAAAAAAAAAAAAAAAGTGCCCACAAAAACAAAAACACTGTTACCACTGTTCACAGCAAGAAGGTCCTCGGTTCAAATCCAGTTTGGGGCTTTTCTCTGTGGGGTTTGCATGCTCTCCCTGTGTCTGCGTGGGTTCTCTCTGGCTTCCTCCTACAGTCCAATGGCATACATGGGTTAGGTTAATAGGTGATTCTAAATTGTCCATAGGGGATTCCCTAAATTGGATATGTGTAGTAAAATGGATGGAAGGAAAACAAAAATATGAACTTGACACTGAGCATAATTTGGGTGAAGACCCATTAGGTGTTGAGGAGGAGGAGTCTTTTTTGTAAATTGCGGACAGATGTACAAAGGGTGCCTTAGCTCATCAGTCAAATATGAGACATACCAAATGACAGCACCAAATGTTTTGGTATCTATGTCAGGGGTTTTCCTGCATAGAAGAAAATCTGGCACCCGGCAAAGAGCTTTTCTCCCTCCTCCAAAAAATGTATTTAACCTTCCTGGTGTTTAATTAATGCAAACTTAAATATATTTTTTTCATTAATAAATTGTAAAAAAATAAGAGCACACAGACTTAAGTTGAATTATAAAGACTTTTTTCCCTAACTACACATGGACCAATCTGACCACATAAGGGATTTATGCTCTCACTGACATCAATAAAAGCCAGGATTAGAAAAACTGTCCAAAAGCAAGTGTTTAGTATATTAACCTTTGTCTCAGAGATTGCATAGAAATAGATGTCTCACAGAGATGTACTTCACCTACCCAAAGTCTTCCTAGAAGCAAGTGTAGCCACCCAGCAGAGTTATTATAGTTAACAAAAACTAACGAAATAACGAAAACTGAACTTGAAAAAACATTGTCGTTAACTGAAATAAATGAAAACTAAAATTAAAAGGAAAAAACTATAACTAACTAAAACTGAATTGTGAGTTTACAAAACCAACTAAAACTAACTGACATTATAGATATTGTCATTTTTTTAAAGTCTTGTGGCTTGATATGAAATCATTTTTTCCACTCTCCGAGTTTAAGCTAGGAGCGCCATTGGGCAACTGTGTGTGCTCACTGCACTGGTTCAAGTAATGCAACGGTCGCCAAGAAAGCAGAGTCCAATATGGAGTTTTTGTTCTTTTACTATGACAGCACAGAGAGCAGCGAGTGTGTTGCTGTGGATGATGCAAAATGTGCAGAACACTCCTCAGTCAGGAAAAAACACCAAACATCAAAGTCCAGCTGAGAAGCGCACACAGGGCAGCTACGGAAACCGCTCTGATCCTACGAGCTAACCTGGCGCACCTCCAGACAAACGTGACTACTTGTCGGGTCCACAAAGCCCGCAATGTTGTGATTAACCTGTTCAGTCCTTGTGCGTTTCTGGCTACTTTATCAGTCAGAGAATAACAATCAGGAATAATAATCAAATCATCAATATAAGGACTCACAAATGTCAGCAAATTCCTGGAGGGAGACTGCTGCAGCTATTAGTGGATGTGAGGGATGAAGAAAGTGAAAAAACAGGGACAAATATGTTTGCAGCCAAAACACTGAGCACAAAGAGTGAGGACCAAAAAACACCAGCACACAACCACAAGGTAATTAACACACACAATCCAGCTACACAAGCATAAATACAGGACATGATGTCGGCCATTTCCATAGGTTGTGTACAGAGGCCGCAAAGACCCTGCAAGACTAATTAGGAGCGTCTAACCAAGCTAGCTCCAAAACAGAAGCAGCTTCAGGTGGAGAACATCAGGATGCAGCTGGATTTGACCTTTGACTCCTTCAAAGAGTTTGTTTTTGTCTAACACCACATGTAGGTGTTGTTAATCTGCTGCACTGACGCTGAACTTTATTGGAGTTTATTGTAGAGTTTGAGATTTGGAGTTCATATTCTTCTTTGTTTCCCCCTGTTGATGTTCATGTGTGTCTTTAATGTTACACACATTTAGCATGTAGTGCTGCTTTCTGTGAACAGCTGGTTGTTGAATAGATTTCTTTAAAGGGTATCTTTTGTTGAGTTTTCATTATGCAACAGTCACTTTTGCACCTTGAATCTTGCACCTGATTAGGTCTGAAAATACTAAAACTAATACAGAGAGTATTACAGAGTATCATAGAGTTGGGAGCATCAAATTGTCCCAAATCTCTTGGTATGCTGAAGCATTAAGAGTTCCTTTCTCTGGAACTAAGGGGCCGAGCCCAACTCCTTAAAAACAGACAAAGAAGTGCTATTCATCACTCCAGAGAACACGTCTCCACTGCTCTAGAGTCCAGTGATGGTATACTTTACACCTCTGCATTAAACACTTTGCATTGCGCTTGGTGATGTAAGGCTTGGATGCAGCTGCTCAGCTATGGAAACCCATTCCATGAAGCTCTCTACACACAGTTCTTGAGCTAATCTGAAGTCTGGATTTTTGTAGCACTGGGAGGAGAAAGTTGGTGACCTCTGTGCACTATGCTGACCCCACTTTGTGATTTTACGTGGCCTACCACTTTGTGGCTGAGTTGCTGCCATTCTCAATCACTTCCACTAACAGTTGACTGTGTAATTTTAGTAGTGAGGAAATGTCATGACTGGACTTGTTGCACAGATGGCATCCTATCACAGTACCATGCTGGAATTCACTGAGCTCCATGACCCATTCTTTCACAGATATTTGTAGAAGCAGTCTGCATGCCTAGGTGCTTGGTTTTATACAGCAGCAGATGACTGCCCCTCCCTGAGCCTGGTTCTGCTGGAGGTTTCTTCCTGTTAAAAGGGAGTTTTCCTTCCCACCGTCGCCAAGTGCTTGCTCATAGGGGGTCGTTTTGACTGTTGGGTTTTCTCTGTGTTATTGTAGGGTCTCTACCCACAATACAAAGCGCCTTGAGGCGACTGTTTGTTGTGATTTGGCGCTATATAAATAAAATTGAATTGAATTGAATACACCTGTGGCCATGGAAGTGATTGTAACACCTAAATTCAGTGAATTTGATGGCTATAACAGTGTACCTGTGTAGATTGTAGCTTGGACTTGGAGCGGAAAAAACCTTTACAGCAATTAATCTGAACAAGAGAGTTCAAAGGGAGTGTATGACTCATGGTATGGAGGTGTTTCTTCTTCTCCTACGGGCCGAGACACAAACTGACATCTACTCTTTATGCTGCAAACCAACCATCACCATTTCCTCCTAGCAGAACCACTAAATATATTAGAAAGTCATCTGTAAATACTCACCATTGTCCAGAATACTGCCTCGATGATTAATTGAATAAACCATATAAAAAATATTAAGCCGACTTAATAACAAAAATGTCTTTTAAGCCTTTTTTCAAGTTGTGATAGAAGCAGGTGGGCTGCAACCTTTGAAAAGCTAACCAACCTTTAGCCCGTCAATCACTGAGTTCAATACTTTTTCCCCTTACAACAGTTTTTTCTTTCTTAGTATTTGATGACACAGCAGCAACCTTTGAGTCATCATTTTTAATCATCATAATTTATTTTGATGTTGTTTCCGCATATTTTAAATAACCAGTCAAATCTGACAAAACCTGACTAAAAAGTCTGCTGACTCAGCCCATTATAATGTCTGATTAAATATGTCAGACAGTTACCTTGATCATTCAGCCAAGATACTTTTTTTACTCAACTGTAGGGACAAATGGGTGATTTAACATTAATGAAAATGTGTCAGGTTAAGATCAAGAGATAAAATGGGGACTGTTTTGATTTCAAAACCTACGCCAGTTCTCAATATGCGTACTTGTGTGTATACTTGTGAAACATCAATCTCAGCCCAAGTACAGTTCCAATTCAAAGTACACATCAAGTCAAATATGTTCAAAATCCTTTTGAGGATGCATTGGGTGGTCACTTGTGTGTACTTGGTGCGAGTGTTGCCAAAAGAACAGTTTACCCTGCCTGGAACAGGGTTACTGGGGCCCCACCCTGGAGCCAGGCCTGGGTAGGGAGCTCAAGAAAGAGCACCTGGTAGCTGGACCTTAGCCCCCGGGGCCCAGCTGGGCGCAGCTCAAAGAAGAGACATGGACCCACCCTCCTGTAAGTCCACCACCCGCAGGAGGCATCAGGTGCAATGTACTTGGGTGGCAGCCAAGGGCAGAGGTCCTGGCAGACCAATCCTCAGCCATGAAAGCTGGCTATTGGGACATGGAACGTCACATCCCTGGTGGGAAGGATCTGAGCTAATGTGGGATGTTGAGCGATATCGGCTAGATATACAGTAGTTGAGCTCACCTTAACGGACGGCCTGGGTTCTGGAACCAGTCTCCTGGAGGGGGGCTGGACTTTGTTCCAGTCTGGAGTCACCTTCGGTGAGAAGCGGCAAGCTGGGGTGGGTATCCCTGTATTCCCTCAACTTGCTGCCTTGGCCAGGGCAAGATTCCTGACTGCTGCTTATGTGCCAAATGACAGTTCAGAATACCCAGCCTTCTTGGAGTCACTGGGTGAGTTGTCTCCATCCAGTGACTCTTTCGTCTTAGTCGTCCCCCAGTCCATTACATTTTCAATTCCTACCTCTGACAGAACTTCAACAGCATTCTGAGGGAGGCTGAGGACATTGAGTTTGAATGTACCATGTTCTGCACCTCCATTGTTGAGACTGCTGCACAGAGCTGCAGCTGCAAGGTGGTTGGTGCCTGTCATGGTGGTGATCTGGGGTTGTGCCACTTGATTGACAGACTGGGGTGGTGGTCCCCATCTTCAAGAGGGGAGACCAGATTGTATGCTCCAACTCCAGGGATCACACTCCTCAGCTTCCCCAGGAAGATCTATGCCATGGTGCTGGAACAGCATTTGTCTATTATTCTAACCTTGGCTTCAAGAGGAATAATATGGTTTCTGTCCTCATCGTGAAATGCTAGACCAGCTCTTTATCCTCAAGAATATTTGAGTGTGTATTAGTGTTTGCCATCCAGTCTACATATTCTTTGTGGACCTGGAGAAAGCATTTGACTGCATCCCTTGGGTATCCTATGGGAGGTGCTGTGGGAGGATGGGATACCTCGTCCATTATTACGCACCATTCAGTCCCTGTACAACTGTAACCAGAGGTTGGTCCGCATTGCTGGCAATAAATTGGACCCATGTCCAGTGGGTGTTGGATTCTGCCAGGGCTGCCTTTTGTCACAGATTTCAAGGCATTTCCAAAAGGTGGAAGGCTCCCACCTTGGTTGCCTCAGAATCTCATCTCTGCTTTCGCAGATGATGTGGTCCTGTTGGCGTCATCAGGCGGTGGCCTTCAGTTTGCAGCCAAGCAGGTATGAGGCCATCAGCCAGAAAAGGGTGAAGTGCCCACTCCGGGTCCAGGACAAGTTGCTGCCCCAAGTGGAAAAGTTCAGTATCTTGGGGTCTTGTTTATGAGAACAAGAGAGGGGAGCAGGAGATTGACAGATTGGGGCTGCATCCCCAGTGATGTGGATGGTCTGATGTGGCAAAGAGAGTTGAGCATGAACGCAAAGCTGTTTGAATTCCCAGTCGATCTACATGCCCACACTCACCTATGGTTACAAGCTTTGGGTAGTGGGTAGAATGAGATCACAGATACAAGCAGCAGAAATGAGCTTCCTCTGAATGTGGGCTTTCCTCTCCCTTAGAGATAGGGTGAAGAGTACAGTCATTCAGGAATTGTTTAGAGTAGGATTGCTACTCATCCATATCGAAAAGGAGCCAGTTGAGGCGGTTCAGTCATCTGACTAGGATGCCTCCTGGGTGAGGTGTTACAAGTATGCATTACCGGGAGGAAGCCCTGGCACAGACACAGGACACAGATTATCTCTCGGCTGGCCTGGGAACATCCTGGTGTACCCCTGGATAAGCTGGTGGTGGTGGCCGGGCGAGGGAGTTCTGGGGTTCTCTGCTTGGGCTGCTGCCCCCGCGAAAAATGAATGGATGGAGTTTTGCCAATATGGAAAACATTTTTGCTACAATACGCACTTTACTAACCCTGGGATGACGAAGTATTTAACTTCTACATTTATTTTGTTTTCATCAATTGCGGGAGGATACCCCCATTGGGGGATGGTCTTGTGGACAGATTTTGTAGACATAGCCAGATGGAAGAGGGTTTTTGCTTTGGTGGCTTCAGGATCACAGCTCTGCTTTTTGCAGATGATCTGATTCTGCTGGCTTCGTCAGGTGGTGGCCTGCACCAGGGCAGTTTGCAGCCGAGTGTCAAGTAGCAGGGAAGAAAATTAGCACCTCCAAGTCAGAGGCCACGGTTCTAAGCCAGGAAAGAGTCCTGAGATGAATTGTTGTCCCAAGAGTTGCTGTATTTAATTATCCCAAGGTCTTGTTCACAAGTGAGGGGTTGAGTCGAGCACAAGACTGACATGCTGATTCAGTACTTCAGCAGTGAAATGGATGCTTCTGTAGAGAAGAGAAAGCAGCATGTGAAAGTGAAGCTGTGCTGAGAACACCTCTATATCGCCCAAAAGAAGGAGCTGAGGATGTGGGTGGAACGACTGATGTCGGTGCTCGTCTGCTTAGGCTGCTGCCTCCATGACTCGGCCCGGATAAACAACAGAAAATGCTCAATTACAAGACTTGGTGAGTTAGCATTGCCATATACAGTCCCTGCTTTAGTGCATCTACAGGTGACGACTACTATTGAAGAAAAAAAAACTGTACAGATACATTTCAGATCAGTTTTATTGAACAAAAACATTTTTCAAAGATCATGTAGGAAATACATTATTATACAAGTGTCACACAAACAAGACTAACAGAAAGCAGATCTAGAAAAGGGCAAGATCACGATAGACCGGTTGAGGGGGTACAAGAAAACCGACTGTCTCAGAATTAAAAATTTATCAGAACAGATGTGGGAAATCTGTAAAGGTGTATGCCAAACAACAGATGTGGTCAAGGTTCAAACGAGGCTGGAGGTGGGGGTAAGATTTCTAATTCAATCAATCGTGCACTGGCTTCAAAACCTAAAGCACAGATTTCCAGATCAAATTTGATGTTTTCTTTTTGCTATGGATCCCACATAAGAAAACAATTTAAACATCAAAACAGATTTTTGGAAATCCAAAGGCTGCTCATTATTTACTGAGCTGCAGATTAGTCCATTTTCTTGGGGTTGTATAGCTTAATTTAATGGTCTTGCAGTCAGTAAAAGCTTCACAAAAAAACAAGTCTACGTTTAAAAGTTGTTTTTTTGTCAAACTAATGTTTCTGAAAGTTGGCACTCAATATTTGTCTGGTGGAATGTGTTTTTCTGGAGGAAAATGCAGATGTTTGTCACAGATAACATGAAAACAGATTCCCTTGGTTCCTCACAGTAGAAACCCTTTGGAAAGCACAAAAGGCGGTTTGGCGCGCTCATCCCAACCTGCAAGAGGCAGTAGAGCCATGGATCCCTCAACAGGACATTCCTGCTCGTAAATGCATCAATTTTAACTAGAAGAGAAACCAAGACATTCTTGTGCCAGTCTTTTCATTCAGCACCACCATTGGAAGGTTAGCACCTGTCGAGAAAACCAGCATGGAGTCAAAGAAATACAAGTTTCAGAGTTCAAATGTTTTCTAAATGCTGCAGCGCAAAACAAACATTAAAGACTTTTGTGTCAGGAACAGGTGACAGTGACGCACTGTCACATTATCAAAGTGCATTTTGTTTAGCCTGAAGGTGGGCCGCAACACTTAAATCAAAGCTGAGAAGTTCAAGGAATCATGAAGATTTCACTGGGGCAAATTCAGCTCAAAAGAACAAAGCACGAATGAGTTCTGGTGGCAGACTAAACTTACTGGCAGGACACAAACAGGCCTGCAGCTAAAGTAAGCAACCTCCACGACAAATGCCATTCAATCAGCCAAGCAAACGTGGTACACCAGGACTCCTGTCTGATTTCTGCCTGTTAAGTACTGGACAATAAGAAATCTGGAGCAGCAGCCGAGTACATGCATTGGACATGAAAAGCATCTTCAAGTCCTGAACCAGAGCCACGCGCTATGAAAAAGCCAAAAATTCATAAATTAAAAGTTGGATCATCTGGGTTTTTAAATGGCAAAAACATGAGAAAATATTTAAGATTTAAGTTCAAATTCTTTAATATCAAATCAGAGAACGCATTATGCTTTTCATTTTCTACCATATATACACTGTTACATGCTTATTTTAAACATGATCACAGATTCAAATGAATCCCCGTGAGACAAAACCTCAGGCTTCAGAATTTTTTTCTCCTCTTGGCTTTGTGTGATGTCAATGAGAGAGGATGTCCTTATATGGCCATCTCAGACACACAGTTTTGACTGTTATCACAGGAGCCTCACCCACTGGCTGTATGTGAGGGGCAGCCAATCAGAAGAAAGATGGCTTATAAAGGGGAGGGTGGCCTTAAAGGGGGACCAGCTAAATTGGCTGGTTTCAGATGGCGGGTGCACCAATGCTCAGTGTAATATAAACAGGAATTATTTTGAACTGTGAATCATGCAAAGCTAGAATAACAATATGGAGCTGAAATGAGCATAATAAGTCCCCCTTAAAGACTAAAAAAGCCAGAGACCTCTTCCGTACTTGTTTTCTTTATCCAATTCATGTGTTATAATTTTAAGACAAATATTGTTTAACACACACTTTGATTTTGTCTGTTGATTCTCTAAACCTAAGGAACACTTTGTGATGGATTTTCATTTTAAATGTTTGGTTCAATGCTGTGCTCACGCCCAGAATGCCTTTCTGATTTCCAGTGGAAACAAAAACTACACAAAAGGAAGACTCGCTTTTCCCCCTCCTTTAATTTAGCTCATTTATAGGAACCAAACAGTGGGATCCCAGCTCCAGCTTCATTTTTTTCCCTTCTTTCCAGTGGAAAATGTGGTGTCGCAGAGAGATGCAGCAAATAAAAATAACAAAAAAACAAAAACAAAACTTTATAACAAATGGCGCTCTACTTCAAATGAGTTTAAATACTCTACACCCAACGAACCGTTAGAGGTGCTGATTCTGGTACAAGCTCAACTGCGTCCCAAACAACTCAAAGCAGATGTTTGGTTGAAGTTTTGCGTAGCATAAACGAACATCAACAGTGAAAATGTACCAGCATTTGGCCGATAGTCATTTCCCAGCCTGCTAGGAAAACCACCACCTAACTTCAAATGCCTTAAAATCCCAGGTGCCTGTGTCAGGAACCAGCAGTTCCACAAATAGACCTACTTCTTGTCCATATCCAACACTCGGATGCCTCCTGGTGGAGGCCACTGTAAAACACTAACATGTGCTAAAGGAAATAAATTGTGAGTTCAGGGGAACTGTCACTTGTTCTGGTATCTGAAGCCTCTCAGTACATGGTTGAGAGGTTGGATCTGAATCACTGGAGAAAGGTTGACCTGTAGGATCTTCTGCGCTTTTCTGCAGGCCTCCGTCACAGACCGAGAGTCATCCACCTTTATCACTTTCCATCTAAAACTTTTCTTGTCCTTCCAGCCATTTCTCTGCCGGGGTGGGTTGTTTAGTTCCTTCGGGCCACGAACGTCTCTATGGAGGCCATTGCTCCTCCAGCCATTGCTGGTCAGCTCTGTGTGAGTCTGTGGGAATGCCCGGCCATTAGCATAGAAGACCGGTGCAGAGTCTCCGATGAGAGCGCCGTCTAGTCGGATGGGACAGGACAGGCTCTTCTGGCTGAACAAGGCCACAGCTTTGGTGGGTGCCCCGCCACCATTCTGAGAAGGCTGAGAAGGTATTCCTGAAAGCGCTGAAGGGTGCTGTTGCTGTAAAAAGCCACCAGAGGGCGCCTCAGAGGATGAGTGTGGAGCAGTGTGGATCTGGAGTCTGGCCGTGTGGAAGCCAGATAGACCTTCAATACTGGTTAGTCTGAGGCACGGCTGCACGTCCACCTTAGATTTCTCCACAGTCCGACTGGATGCCCTGCTACAGATGAGGATGCGGTGGTCCACCAACGGTTCTGGAGGCCTCATGCCTTGAATCCTGGGGTTGCTCCTCTCAGAGGTGCTCCAGGATGGGTGCACCTCCCTCTTCTTGGTCAGAGGCCTTCTTTTCCGCCTCTTAGCGGTGGGTTTGACATTTCTGTTTGGTGCTTTCAGCATATCTTCAGTCAGGGGTTGGCTTGTGCAGGAGCGGTAGCCATACACATCCTTGCTGCGCAGCACAGTTGGCTTGTGACCCTCCTCACTTAGCTCCTGCAGGAAGGTGACAAGTTCCTCAGTGTTTGAAAGGTCACAGGACACTGGGCTGAGAATCTTTAAAGCATCAAGCAGGACATTGTGCCCTGCTGACGAGATGCGGGACCAGGAGTGAACAGCCCTCCGCTCTTCATTGGCGAATGCCAATGGCCGGCCGACCCGTGGAACCTCGTGCCTCGTCAGCCATGTTTTGAGTTCTGCGAGGAGAAAATAGGAACATATTCAGTTAAATATAAATCACTGAAAATAATGAATTATAACCTAGCTCTAAGTTTGTGTTCAGGAGACATTTAAGCCGTGTTTCCATATGGAACGACTCAGCGCAGGTCGACTCACTCAACACAACTCGCCACGGCCGTGTTCGGTTTCCATTGCAATTGAGGACCACCACAGTGTGGGTGGAGTCGATATAGCAGTGTAGGCAGTAGTGTCTTGATGTAATTTGTATGCGGCTCAAAACACAACACAACAATGGATGAGACGGAGGCGAGCTAACAGCTAATGACAGCTTAATATCATCATCATGCATAAGTCCCCGTACAATGTTCAAATAGATGAAGATTACCTATGTTAAATATAACTCTACACTAGGGCTGGGCAATATATCGATTTTTTTAAAATATCGATATATTTTCATACATGATATAAGATGAGACAGTATTGTTTATGTCGATATATTCTAGTTCGCATTACAATCATACTTGTAGCTCCACCAGTTCGCCTTTCTCTTCTCCCACTTTGTCTCTGCACAGCTTCACGCTGCCCCGCCTCTCTGCTTCACCCATTAATCATGCAGGAAGTGACCGCATGGCAGTGTTCCCAACTTAGTGACTTTGTTGCTAGATTTAACAGCTTTTCAGACCCCGCTGGCGACTTTTTTTCCCCAAAAGCAACTAGCGATAGAGTTGACAACTTTTTTCGGTGAGGTTGGAGAGCTTTGGAAACCTGCGCTGTGTTTTGTGTACATACAGCCTTTGTACTGCGTCCGTTCGTACGCTTTGGCATCACCCGGACCCCAAGAGTCCTTGTCTGCAGTTAAGAGAGCACCGCCATACGCAGCAGAAGTTGGTTTGTACCGTAAGTCACGTGACCTTAATAGCAGAAGTGGGTCTTTTTCATGTGTTTACAGACGACACATTGAGCGGCTGGGCCCGTTGCTGTGATACGTCAGCGTATATGTCTGTGGATTTACTGAGATGACTAAAATCTTGCAGATGGAAGTTTGTTCACTCAGTCTGTCATGTACAGGAGCCTGTACCTGGATGTACAGCTCTGCCATTTTTGTTCTGTATCTTTTCTATTTACATTTTAATAGCACAGCTGTGAGTCTTTTTATAGAGGACAAAAGCATTAATTTATTTGTGGAGCATTATTATTTAAATATGCCAATAGTTTATTTTTGCACAATTTCTCATGTACATCTACAGCTGAATGTTAATAAAAATGTCTGACATTTGGGACATGCAGCTTTGACTCTGAAGTGCCTTTTTGTTTATGCCTTTTAGGAAGAAAATATATCGAGATATATATCGTATATCGCCATTCAGCTAAAAAAAATATAGAGATATTACTTTTGGTCCATATCGCCCAGCCCTACCCTACACCCCCAAACATGTCATAATAAGGTCAGTGTTCACGGACTTATGGCAACAATTACCGTAATAACACCACAGTAATACCCTTCGTTGGTTGTGAAGTGCAGTTTCTCAGCTTTTGGAAACCATTTGAATTTTTCCAATAGGACAAACGGTCGCGTTATTACGGTAACTCAAAGTTCCTTTGATCAGACACCTCGGGCTTGTGCTAACCAGCTGTTCAGCTTGTATGGGCAGGTAACGGTGCTTCAGCAGCGATTGCCCGGTAGTATAGGGCTATAATATGTACGCTGTGTGTGCGCGTTTCAGATGGCTCTCATGTTGCAAAACTACCGCTGTAGCCTGTCGGTCTGGGCATTTAACCAGTGCTTTGCGTGCCTCCAGTTTTTTGCTTTTGGGTTTTAAAAATGGCACGGCTGATTCTCATGACACCGCTAGTGATGACACTCCTTGGCCAATCAGTGGCATGCTGTTCTTCCGCATCACATTCTCAGATCTCCGCAGATCGCTTAGAACCTCGGGTGAGTGAGTACGAAAAAAGGACTGTAACCTTGTACCCGATTATAATGGAAATGCTGTCAAATCGTGGCTATACTTACTCTACTTTTACAATTAGGATCCAGTCTTTCCTTAACTTCTGTCTTCTCTATCCTGTAATTTGTGTTTTGTACTTATCTCCCTTTGCTTTCCTCTTTTGTTGCCATGTTCAGGGACATGGTGATCAATATAAATTTGTCCAGAACATATTAGCTTAAGGTGGGAACTGGGTGGCTGACACTCTAAAGAGAAGGAACTTCCTTACAACTAAACTTCAAAGAAATGCAAGTTGGAAAATTGTCAACTTCCCGCTCCACACCTGCCTGGTGAAGCCCACTACTGGCAGGAGAAAAGGTGGAAGCATTAGTCATCATGGACACGAACGTCAAAGCAGAATCAGGTTTTTAAAATTGTTTGAGCCATTAATATTAAAAGAAAAAAGGGCAGAAGGGATTTGGTGATCCCAGTTCCACTTATTTTTCTTCTTTCTGAGATCTGCACCAACTCCTTGGACTTTAATATTTTACTGTGTATTAGAAGTTCTAGATATAAATAACCATGACCACTGACAGTAAAAGGATAAAAAAAATTAATATAATAATCTAATTGGGTGTATATACTGTCAGATCAGTATTTGGACAATGGCAATTTAAAAAAAAAAAATTTGCCTCTTTAGGTCGTTCTCCATTTGCACTGTGAAATGCTACCTGCTCTGCAGCAGAGAGTATAGCCCTGTTTCATTCTGCTGCTTCCATGAGCAGTCACATCATCAATAAACATTAATGAAGTGGTTTTGCTGGCAGTCCTACACAATCACTGTTTATGACTGCACCATGTTTGTATGCTTCAGATCATGAGCCATTTGTTTCCTTCTTCACACTCTTCTCTTCCCATCATTCTGGTTCAAGTTTATCTTTGTTTCATCTGTCCAAATAGTTTTTTTTTCCTGAACTGTGCACATTTTAGATGTTTTCGGGTCTAATCTGGCCTTCTTGTTGTTGAGTGTAACCAGTGGTTTGCACCTTGTTATAAACCCTGAGTATTTACATTCATGAAGGCGTCTCTTGTTTGTAGATGCTGACAGTGAGCAGGAACCAAATGCAGGTTCAACACTGAGCTCAGCTCCAGAACTTTTATATGCTTAATTTTCATGGCAGAGAGGGGGAATAGGTCTCACCTGGCCATGAAACTGCTTCTCGGTCAGTTGTCCAATTAACTTTGAGCCTGTGAAAATAGGGGGTGGGGTGTCTGTATTAAAATTGTTATAATTCCTAAACACTTAATACTTTTGTTAAACAACCTTCACTTAAAACTGAAAGTCTGCAATTCGATCAAATCTTGATCGTTTGACTTAAAATCCAATGAGGTGGCGTACCAAAAAAACATGTGCCAGCCTCCCAAAAACGTATGGACCAAATTGAGATTATGGTTGGAGAAAAAAAAAATCTGCAATTTTGTAACAAACTGTGAATCATCTGTATCATCTGTACATGTTTCAGGTTCTGTAATACCCATGGCCACAGAGTGTTTTAGGAAGCGATCTACCATTGTGCTTTCTGCTTCACCTGGATGCTATGACCTTCGGACCCCTGCAGCGGCGCTCACAGCGAGATGCTTTGATAAGAGGCACCTGAACATGAAATGTTAGCACCTACTGCAGCTGAGAAAACACAGGCTGGAGATTTTTTTAAAAGGCGGATTAATGCTTGGGTGGGAGACGCTGGTTTAGGCAGCAGCAGTGTAATCAGGTACCTTTAAAAGGCCAGAACAGCAAATATAAAAAAGGATCAAAAGCTGGCTCGTTACTCTACAACACCAAACACAAGCTACTGTGACCTTCAGAGCCACCCCTCCACCTTTACACTCCTCATCTGAGCAAGCCTCATCAGCTACTTTGGAAACCAGTGCTATTAGGACAGACAAAATAATATCTTAGCCTCCTTAAATATCAGCAAGAACAACAGCCGAACATTTCATTTTCACCTGCAGCACTAAAAAACAAAAACTGTTGAATCAGAAACAACACACCCAGTTCATAAAAAATAATGCCGTAACCACATATTCTGTGTTTTCTAAAAAGGAGCAGTCACTGCTACTCTAGCAGTCAAACCAAATGGCATATTTGGGTCACACCATATCACAGTTCCCACCTGACCCCCTCAGACTCAGCTGATCCTCAGCTGCAGAATCACTCAGAAACCAGGAAAAAAGTTCCATGTTACAGTGTAAGTACTCATGGGTGGGTCTAATTTGTGCTTTTTTATTTTGAGCCCTCATAACTTTGCAAGAACGTGAAATTTTCAGGGTCATTTATAGAGAAAAGAAAAAAATCATGCTGAACAGATTTAGATTGTGCCACTGAGTAGATTTTTTTAAAGCTTAAATGTGTTTATCAACCAAGGACTTGTGATTTCATAAATCCAAAAATTTTCGTTTGTGGTAGCCATTTTGGCTCCACACTGACTTCGCCTTGCATCACCTCACACTGTGCTTACAGAGAAGATGCAGAAGCAGGAGCTTTGCTGTCTGGATGTACACATGTTCAGATACTGCACTGGGCTGTAAGTAGCCTCATTTTGGAAGTAAAATACACAATAACTCCAAGTTCACCAATGGTCTGAACACATGATTTTTATATCTTCTCATTATGTAAGAAACGTGATTATAAGAAAGCTGTCAACATTAATCAAACCCACTATTTTTTAACCTTTTTATCATCCTGATTCAAGAATCATAACCAATACGACAGTGAGACATGCCTCCAGCCGACGATTGCAAGTCATTTTTTAAAAATCATTTACACGTTTTACCGATAATTTATTGATATTTTATTGAGCATTCTACTTATTTAGGCCATCTGGAAAATGGACTGGTTCTTGTATAGCACTTTTTGACTCCATTTGAACCCTCAAATCATTTTATACAACATCCCTCATTCACCTGTTTACACCCAGTCATACAAGCACTTTTTTCTAAACCTAAGTGCTTTCTAACATTTACACTCCAATGGATGCATCAGAAGTTCAGTATCTTGCCCAGGGATGACCTGCTCTCCCTCCTGAAGTATATAGCCACCCCATTTGTTATAGGCGATGTGCTGGTTGCTTGTATTTCACAACTTTTGGGGTAAATAAAGTATATCATATACATGCACCGATCCAATATTTGGATCAGATATCATTCCAGTTCTGGGTTTGAGTCTCTTTTGCTACTTTTCCACCACTGAGGTGCCGGTGCTCGTGCCAGTGCTGGAGTCGGTTTCAATGAACCGGCGAAACGCTTAAGAACAAGCCCGCATTTCCACCGCGTTTCTGTGAACTGCTCCTTTACGTACGAGTGTGGGCGGGTCCTCGTCTGGACACGGAAGCCGAAGGGCACAAACGTGGGAGAGCACGCTCCCCTTTCTTGTGCTGTGAAAACATTTTACGCTCCAAACCAAACTACTGCAGCGTCTGTGTGCAGCACAGAGGGAAACACAGATAGCGGTTACAAACAAGAAGAAATTTACACACTTTGCGTCCTTTTATCTGTGATGTGAACGGATACAAAGCAGCAAGTTCAACCTAATTCACAGCTGTGAAAATCACTTTTTTCATGTAATGCACACCATGCAGTGAAACAGCGATAGAAACCTTTACGTTGAGATGACAGAGTCACGCCCTTTTGCCACTTTCGTCACACGTTCTTGGTTCAAGACCAGCTAGCTTGTGGGGCCCGAGTTGAACCCGGGTTTTTTTTTCGGCCAAGCACCGACTGCGTTCACTGTGGAAAAACCGCTGAACGGATTCAAATACTGGCAGCATCACCCCGTCGGGGGAAAAAGCGGCCTTTGTGGTTCTGAATCATTGCGTTGGTTCTACATTACACACAAGCAACACAACGACACTCAGAACCACATTATTCCTCCAATTTATTTGCACTAGTCTCACTTCAACCCTGTATGGCGTGTTTACTGCATTATGCTGTTATTTTTTGGCTAATTTAATATTAATGTATCGTACATATATCTGCCCGGTGACTCCAGATTCGGTAGCAGTTAAATGTGGTACAAATCTGGGTTCTCTCACAAAAATCAGTGTTCAGTTGTTTTTTTGCATGGTCCCAACAAAAGAACAAACTAAAATTCACAACAACAGAATGACAATTAAAAACTGTTTGGACTCTTTTTTGTACATGTATAGTGGAAGTAACAAGTTGCTGTTATGTGGCCTGTGTCAGCAGCTCAACTGATTAAAACAATAAAGAACATAAGTTTATTTATATACTTAAGTAGCACTTTTCACAGACAAGAAGTCACAAAGTGCTGTACACAACTTAAAGCTTTCACTCTGTAAATGTTAGCTGCCCAGTGACTGAATTTATAATTATGAATTCCACAAATGTATGATTTACCATTAGGTTGACACAGCTGTTTTAAGCTTTTCTGAAACTGTGATCCAATGAGGTTATTGGAATGATGATTGCTGCATGTTGAATCAAACACCAGTCCATTTTCTCCCCCCAGTAACACTCAGGTCTACAGCTCAGACTTGCCACTGCTTGCCATTTGACAGTTAGTCATCTACATTAAATATGTGAGACCTTGTTTTGATCAAACAAGCTCCACCAAAGTGCCAGCTATGTTTTATCAACATAACTTTAACATAAGCTTGAGCACAACTGAAGCTGATCTGTCCTTTGATATGCAAACCCTTGGATGCTAACAGGACTCTAGCTAAACAGGTTGTTATTCATACCATGGTACCTTGATTTGCGAGTGTCCCAACTAACGAGTTTTTTGAGATATGATCAGTCGCTCGGTCGAATTTTTGCTTTATGTTGCGAGCGAATATCTGAGTCACGAGTGAACGAAAATACACCATTGGTGCGTTCAGTTCTTTTTTTTTTCCCTCTAGCTGTACACTCATTTTTGTCTATGGTTGTTGTTTGATTATTTTCCGCATTTATTTTTGGAACATTTCCTTTTTTTAAATCATGGGTCCAAAGAAAGCGAATGCCAAGATCGGTGCTGAAAAGGATGATGACCATGGATATAAAGCATAAAATTATAGAAAAACCTGAGCAAGGTGTGCATGTGGCTGTCTTGGCAAGAGTAAGAGTGTGCCAAAAAAGGCAAAAGGAGGAGAAGATTAAGTGAAGTGAAAAAAAAGGAGCATTTAAGTTTAGCGATCTCCTCCACTTCCATCTCCACCAACATCTTTGTCTTTCACTTAAAACCAGTTTATTTCTTTACATTCTCTTTTGTTTTACCGTATACAGTATTATTTTTATACATTATTTATAAAGTTCTCTACATTTTCTTATTAATAAATGTAAAAAAAATTGTGGTGGTTTTGGGGGGGCGAGAACATGTTAATTACAGTACAATTCACTTCTACGGGAAAATTTGATTTGACATACCATCAAGTTACTAACTAGGCCACAGAACGAATTAAACTCGTATGTCAAGGTACCACTGCACAGGCTGAATCAAAATATCAACATGGGAAATATGGTAGTTCTGTGAGAGATGCGACAAGTTGCATCTTATTTGTTCAGTTTGTTGTTAGTTTACATATGTGCAGGGTTTTTGCCCAGATTTCTGTGGTGGTTCTTACCACCTGTATTTTATCATGTAGGACGTGTGTAATCTACAGTAGCTGGTGATAGTCACAAGTAACAGAGAAACTGACAGAAAATTTGTCAAGAAATGCAATACAGGCCCACTGAGGGCGTGCTTCAGCATGCTTAATGTTCTTTTGTGCACAGTCACCTGCTAAAGGGCCTCCCCTGAGCCAGGAAAGACCTTCATCATACTTACAGTATTTACTGCACTGATCACAACTGTAATCCATCAGTGTTTGTCCTGCACAGAGAACTGAAAACTTTTGGTGCCACCCAAGGAGGATTTAGTGAAGAAGTCTCATGGTTTACCAGCACTGTAATAAAAACAAATTTAAAACTGACTGGTAAACATAAATATCTGTTGTGGTTGAATACATGAACCCCAATACACAGTAAAATATGCTCTGTGAAAATCTGAAGTCTCGTGCCGCTGGCATTCTTCTAGGGCTCCTTCCAGCTCAACAAGCCAGTGAGGATTTCACCCTCTAAACAGAAAACAGGTAACCAATAGGAGTTAAGCTAAAAATTCAACCATAGTCCTGACTCTTGCTGTTCGCTCCTTCCTGTGTCAATGCAAACCTGGATTATCATAGCTCTATTTGATGAAAGAAAAAACTTGCAGAACACATAACCTGTTGCTACTGCTTCACTAGATTAGTTTGTGAGACAGGTTTAAACATGTTAACTGTGAATCAGTCAAACGTTCTCAAAGGTAATGTCTTGGGTTTTTTTGGTTTGTGTATTTTGAGGGTGCGGGGGGGGGTGGCGGCAGTTGAGTATTGGTGGGTTTAACAGGAGAAACAGAACATCTGTTTCTGAATTTAAAGAGATGTGTGACAATAAATAAAGTGATTAAAATATTTTAACTATAGCCTACAGTTGAACATGCAAGATGAGAATGGGCCTCATTCACAAACGCGCCAATCTGTGCGTAAACTGTGCAACTAATGACTATTTCAACTAATGACTATTTCAATAGTCGATGACTAATCGACTATTGAAATAGTCATTAGTTGCACAGTCGACTAACCGGATTATGAATTACATAATTATAAAATGGCACTTATTTATCTATCAGCATTTACATTTAGCATAAGGTTATTTAAAATGCATACCTGTCAAGTCTCCCGTTTTGGCTGGTAATCTCCCGTTCTTAGCCCTCTGTCCCGCTGTCCTCCCGTATTATTTTCCCGGTAAATTTCCCGTATTTTAATATAACAATTTTTAAAAAGTATTCCTGCCGCTTCAAACTGAATTCTGTCACTAGCTTCATGAGAACTGCCACCCAGGCTACTGCAGGTGGCAGTTCTCGCGGAAAAGCAACTGGACCTTAGCTGGGCTCAGTGTTGCAAACTTAAGCGGATTTTCAAACCCCCTGTAGTGACCTTTTTTTCCCAAAAAGTGACTAGCGACAGCGAAATCCTCCCCTGTTGCCATGTTCTGTGTACATAAAGCCTTCTTACTGCGTCCCTTCGTACACTTTGGCATCGCCCAGACCTCATTTTGCCTCCACCCTCCAACCCCCGGACCTCACTTAAACACCAAGCCTGCCTACCCGCTCCCTCCGCTCCCATCCCCGGACCTCGCTTTGGCCTTTATCAACCTTTGAGACAGGCGATAGCAAGTTTTCTTAGACAAGTTGGCAACAGTGGCCCAGATAAAGGAGGAGGGTTGAACACCCCACAGTGTTTTCATTAAATTTGATATTCCAACATTAAACAATACGGGACAAAACTGATCTATGTAATGTGGGTCTAGTCAAAGCATTAAGTCATTAAGTTATTTCATAAAGTTTATATTTGTAATTCTAAACATATTTATGGTGTTTTTTTCCTACAATTTTTGTCTCTGCAAAAATGTTTATCCTCTCTCCTACAGCCTTGATTGCAATGACATGCAAATGACCAATGATGCAAATTAGGCGATGGTGTCATATAGCGGCTTCTATTTTCAGTGGCAGAAAATTACACGTATTTTAAATACAAAACTTGACGGGTTTAAAATGTGGTAATAAAGACACGGGAGATGGATACTTCATTCAAAAATTCTAATCAGGTTTGCTGCCGATATGAATTTAACGGTCCATTTTTCCAACGATAAAAACATATATAGTACTTTTTCTTCCATGTAAAACAAAGTTGGCACAGTTTCACCAGTAGCCGACATGACTAAACATGCCCGCCAGAGATAGACAGGAAGAGTGAAACGTCTGCCTATCAGTAATAAAAAACGACTAATTTTTGCAGCCCTAACTGTGTGTACAACAAATGGGAACTGTTAACATTTTTGTCCCTGAATTTGTTATGAAAAAATTTAGAGCTCTCACAGACTACTTGAAGAAACATTACACCCTGGCTAGGGTTGGGTACGGACTGAATTACATCAGTACTACTGAATACAGTAGTGCTCTTAATCGTCTTTGTTGAAGGGCTTGGCTGCATCCATTTGCATATTATGGCCTTTGGGCTGGCAGAAAAAAAAGCATTTCTAACAGCCATTCATTCTGAGCCATTTGTTTGACTGGGTTATTTTGCACAGGAATGATGCGACATCAACCAATATCTTCTCTAGAAAAGCTTTTTTCTTTAGACACTGAATTACAACATGGAAATATTTAAAAGGACAAGCCCAGATAATGAAAAAAGGTTGGCCGTCTTTTTCCTTCTTTCAAGATTCACTCTAGCCCGATAACCTCTGAATAAAATTTAGACATTGGAGTCACAAAATAAACCCTTCCTCAAGTCCTTCAGCTTTATGGCCTGTATCGGTATCTCACTATGCAGAGAGGGGGGATTGTAGGAACTCAGTTATTTAGAATTAATTAGAAAAATAAAGCAAAATGTAAAAAGTAGCCCAATAAATAAAAATCTAAAAAATACCAAGATAAAAAAGGAATTAAAAATTATATTAAAAATGGCTTGAATGGAAAAAGGAAGGACAGCAGAATTTGCCTGGTAGAGGAGGAAGTGTGAGAAAAACAGAGACCAAAGAAGCCCAAACAATAGGGTGTAGGGAGAGTTTAATTATTTGTAACACTGTTTCACTTCACTAAGCATCAGTTTTTAGATTTTATCACTTCTGTCTATGTTGTTGGGGTAAAGCAGAAGGACCGACAACAGGACAAACCAAAGTCGCCCACATTAACGGCTGTTCTACGTATTTTTTGCTCAGTGCCCCCTGGTGACAGTACACAGTTACAACATGTAGCAAAGGTCATCAACAGCTATAATGACCAGGGTTTTCAATTGCATGGGAAAATGGTGCAAAAAATAATTGACAAAAAAAACAATTCGGGCCCTCTCTGAATGTCAGGACGTCCTCTCTCTTTACCACTCATCAAAGCCGCATGGGCAGCAGTCTGAGGCCTCCTACTCTGTCTTCATGCTTCATAAACAAGATTACAAGATACTTCAACTTCTCCATTTGCTGCAGCTCCTCCCCAACCCCATGTGGGCACTCAAAGATCCATGACCCCAGACTCTCCAGATGTGTTCAATGTGAAAAAACAAAACGCGCACACACACACACACAAAAACCTGTTAATGATGAATACATAAACTGAGACTGAACATGAAAGCAAATTAACCTGATTCTGGTCTTCCATGTCTCCAAGTATGTATTTGGGGTGGCAGTGTGAATGCAGTTGTGTGGTCGGAGGGGCCCTAGGCACGAATTGGCAGCCACGCTTCTGTCAGACTGCCCCAGGGCAGCTGTGGCTACATTAGTAGCTAACCACCACCAAGTATGATTGAGGTGTGAATGAATGGTGCACAGGATTGTAAAGCGCTTTGAGTACCGTGGAAAGCGCTATATAAGTCTAAGGCATAATAATAATAATAATTTATTTTTATTATGTATTTGAGTGGCCTAAATTTTAGCATCAAGGTGTGAACCTGAAGCTCTGAGTAGATGCCTGCACACCCTCCGATTTGTTTGTGACAATACACGCCACGAGTGGTGTAGTTGGTGACACGCACCAACACTGTTACCAAATTTATTCTCAAGACTGAAGGAAAAAAAATGTTCATTTTTTAATGTCTTAACATTCTTAAAGTGTACACAAACATTAATAAGATACATTTATATTTAAACTGTGAGGTACACTCTAAGTTACTAAATGTGCTGAAATGTCTCTAATCTCTTAACATAGGCCCAGGTCGACAATATCTTCATAAAGCACCGTGGCGATAAACTGAAAATGCTTCTGTTGACAGTGAGTCCTCTGAAACTCACTTTTGTTCTCCGTGGGCCTAGACGATTTGATTGCTCAACTGACATTTGACTCATCACACGAGTATGAACTGGACGACATTTTAGACCAAGAAATGCAAAACTAACCATCTCAAGCTGTCTCTCTTCCTCCATCAGACTGTTAAACAAAGAGCCTCTATGCTTTTAAACATTTAAATACATTAGATTACTTATGGACTTATAATGAACACCTGTACAATTTTCACACCGATACTGTCTTACTCAGGACATCACCTCAACTTTACATCTGATAGTCCATCTTTTAGATTGTTTTAGCCGTTTATTCAAGTAGATTTGGTTTGTAGTATGTTCTTTAAAAAATAAAGGATGGAAAAGGAAAAAAAAAAAACAGGTAAATGCACAGATTTCCATCTAACAGGGCAACACAGACTCACTGCCTGTACTGTGGAAAAATTATGCTTACAGTACTGTGTAGTCACCCAACAAAGACCCGTTCTGAGGAAGTAAAAACCCTGCAAACACCTATGTCAACAACTGTGCACATACATCTGTGTCAGTTCTCAGCCATCCAGGTCATGGTAGTCTTGAGAGCTTGAAAAGGCAGTAAATGGACTTCATTAGGTTTTGAAGACATTTCGCCTCTCATCCAAGAGGCTTCCTTCAGTTCTTTTCAAGCTCTCAAAACAACTGTACCCCTAACTGTATTTTCAGAGAATCACATCTTTATGACTAGGTGAACAAAACCCAGTAAATGACTTAAGACTGCAGCGTCAACAAGTTCCAATCTAATTTTGTACAGTATTAAAGAAATTAGTGTAAAATGCTTTTCTGACATTTTAAAAGCAAAAAAAGACAGATTTCTGTGACAGTCTGTGCGTGAGGGGCACAGGCAGCGATCTCAAAGACACACACACACACACACACACACCTTTGCGTTTATGACTTTCTAGAAAGCTCTGGGGGTTTTTTGTTGTTTGTATGCCCCTCTGCCCCGACACTCAACAGGTATTTTCAGATTTAACCAGCTCTGAGTTTAGGTTTTATTTTTGTCAGAGAGGGAAAAAAAGAAAAACCAACTTGAATGGAAAGCCACTGAAAACACTTCTCAAATACTGGGGGAGTTAAATCTGAGTCCCTAAATACATCACCAAGCCCATTTCACAAAACCACTGCAGTAAAAAAAAAGAGAGAAAAATATAATTAATCTGACACATAAAAGTACATCCTGAATGTGCTTTACTAGACTGACATTACTAGAACTGGAACACCAAAATGAAAAGCCAGTCTGCTTCCTTGGTTAATGTTGTTTCACTTGCAGGTTTCATTCAGAGTGAAAATGCAGATGCAGGCAGCAGATGCAGCTGTGTGATTAGAGAGCAGTTAATCAAAGCAGGCCGACACAACCATCTGGGATTGGCCAGTTCACCGGTGAATAGGAAGCACTTCATTTGATGCACCGGAGCAGACACTTGAGACAAAACAGCCAGATCGCATCTAAGTTACTGCTGCATACCAACATTATGATTATTATTCCAGCAATACTGCAGCCCCAGATTTCATGAATGCACACTGCAAGAACTTAACGAAATCTTATACAACATTTATCAGCTGTCAGAGGCCCTGCCTTCATTTCCACTGCTATCCACCTGCTTTAAAGAACACGCCGATGAAACTATATTTTCTTACTGCCTACGGAGGTGATGTGAAGGGTGTTTTTCCACACCTGAATGGTTTGGTGGAAAAACCCCTGACTCATGATCAAGTTAGTGCAACTTGTTTGGAAGGGTATGAAAGCTAGTGTGACCTGATTACACAATGAAATACAAGAGCTTGATTGATGCAGAATGGGAACAGACATCTAAATCTTTGGTAGCAAAGCTGCAAAGGCAACAAGGACTTTTCACCAAGTTTTACACACCCAGGTATAAAGCAGTCAAGAGCAGCTTTGTGAAAATCATAAAGAACAGTAAGCCATTCTCTGATGGGGAGTGTTTGGTGGACTCTTCCTTTTTCCTCAGGGCTCAGCAAAGAACAGAAAAAGGGAAAAAAGCAAAGAAAAAGAAAGCAATTGAGAATGTATCCCTCTCTAGGAAAACTGTAACAAAACAAATCAAGAACACTGCAGCAAATGTAGAGCTTTGACTTTATCTCTGGACAAGAGCTGTGATGTCCACAACACAGTCCAGTTACTCATCTTTGTATCTGGGATAATGAAAGGGTTTGAAATTATGGAGGAGTTGGCAGCAATGCGCTCAATGAAAGGGACTAGGTGATTTGTTCACAGAGGTAAGTCCCTGCTTGAACGGGCTGGGCTGGATAGGACAAATTGGTAGGTGTTCCAACATTTCACACTACTTCCCCAAGTTTGTCCAAAGAAGTGAAAAAACTAGAGGGACAAATGTGTTGGCACCTTAAAAAGCTGACCACAGCAAAGAGTAGGACCCAGGAGGGGACAAGTCCCAGCATTTTTTTTATATGGGTCCGCCACCACACGTAAAACACCGGGACATGACTGAAAGGTAATTAATACACGTAATGCACCTGCATAAAGCATAAACTGCAGCAACAATGGCGGTCACTTACATAGGTTACATTGTAGCTCTGCAAAGACCCAGTGCTGAAGTCTGCATTAGGGGGTAAGCTGGAGGATGAGGCTGGGGAGAGGGAGGTCTGGACGCCACTGCTCAGGATGTCGCCCCCGTGACCCAGATAAGCAGAAGAACATGGGTGGATGGATTGTTCTGATGCGTGTCATCAACGATCATCGTTCATAATGCGTGCGCACAAAGAGCCACACTTTTAAGTCGCAATTTATTCGTTTTTCAAAGGTCATTTTCTCAGATTCAATGATGAGCAAACATCATTTATAGCAACGCTTTTTCATATATTTAACATCACTTGATTTCAAAAGTTTTTTCTTCGTTGTTTGGAAAGTAATGTGCAGTGCTCATAATGCACAATGCGTGGTGCCGCACAATTAAGCAGCACTTAAAGTGTGACTCGTTATAGAAGAGCACGATTAATGGTTGCCTTTGTTTAGACAGTTTTTGAGATTGTATATTAAACAGGCATAAAATTTAATTTCATATCTGAGTGTTTCTTAGTTTCTTAGACTAGTCAACTCTGACCCCAAAATCCAAAACCACAGCTGTATAGCCAATACAATTCCTGACATGTGGGTATATGGCACCTTGGGGTGTATTTTCACATGAATCCATGACTGTATGTTGAAGCATTGAGGAGTTACAGCCGTTTGAAGTTTGCATATCACAGGCTGGCTTACATGTGCCATTTGGAGACTCCAAGTGGCACATGTGAGACCACGTCTGGACATCAACACACAAAAACCTTTACAAAACAGTAGGTTTTTGTGCCATCTTCATAAAATTTGAAATACACGTCGACAAGACTTCATTCTACAGCATCATATTTTTCAGTCCATACCTTCTACACTCAGTGTGTAGTTACATAAAAACAAACAGGAAAAATCTAGGCATGGTGACGGTCCTGGTACTTCTATAAGCTGTTTTAGGAGCCACTGCTTCAGTTTGCCGCTCTACAAAGCCTTCAATATGACTTCAACTCGTCCTAAGCAAGACACATCGAAAGGAGGCCGCAAAGCCCAGACCTCTCCTGACCCAGTTATGCCAATAGCAGCAGCTAACACCGTTGATGCTGAACTGCTAAACACAATGATGATTTCCCTAAAGAATGATATCTTTGTTAGATCCCACAGGTAGAGTTGTGACAGCTTCTCCGTTTAATCAGGGTCCTGGCTACATGTCAGTGGAATATTACCCCAGCTGAATTCAATGCAACACTACTCAAGCTGTGGCGGGGTAACTCGCCTGGCTTCTGACGACCATTAATCCTGACGTCTGCCCTGCTCTCTCTGCACTCCGGTGCTGCCAGTCAGGGAGGCTTCCCCCAGCTGGGCCCGAAGTGCAATCCCATCAGTTGTGGTGGCTTACCCCTAATCTGTTTACTTGTTACATGCCAGGTTAAAAATGTTAAGGCTAGGCAGAAAGCCCTAGGGACATAAATTAGTTTTAAGTGGATTCAGTAGACTAGTGTGACCATCAGAGCTAGGTGTTAGAGATAACTTGCCTATTATTTTACTGTCAAGAGACTAGTTGTACCAAAATCTGAGAGAAATAATTGTCAAAAGAGACCTACTGACTTTTTAGGGTCAAATTTTACTTTGCAGGTTCAGCTCAAGCAATTTGCAATAGCTCATATCAAACTTTAATCAAAATACAATATTCAGAATCAATTCAATAAAATCAGAGAATTAATCTTAATCTAAATTAATTACTTATGAGCTGGGTTGATGAATGGGGATCTGAGAATATCCAATTTTGTCCATAAATCCTTTTTAGGAAGGAAAGGCTTCGAGTGAGTCGCTTGGCCAAAGAAACCACACCCAATTCCAATCCGTTGGAAACTGCCTCCGTGAAGTGGTGGAAAAGGAGAAGTCCTAAAGGAAGATGTTTCTATCCTTCCGTTAACTGTCTTTTTTATCATCCTCACGCTGTAGTCCAGAAATCCGCTGACTCTGTACAAAGTCCAAAGGATAGAAATCCAACAGCGAGGCCACGTCCAACTTCACCTGCTAGGCAGGGAGAATACTCAGCAGAACCGTTCAAGCCGAATTAGTATCCACAGAGGGTTTGGCCCTGTCCTCTCTGAAGAGCAGTCCTTGTCCAAGGGAGAAAACTCCTGAAATTCTCATCTAATGCTTCTGTACCTCATCTTTTATAGCTTAAATCTAAGACACAAACTAGTTTTCATACATCATTCTGACAGAGTATCACTCCACTGCCCTTATCCAATTGGGGTGTTAAACTTAGCCATTACTTCATTTCTTATTAACATATGGGTCTTTTAGGTTCTTTCCATCCTGGGACATATCTCAACATGTTTTGCTCGTTTCTAGGCAACAGTTTCGAGTTCCTCATTTTACCCTTAGCTCAGTAATTTCACGATTTCCTTAATAATTTCGCAACTATCATTTCTATATCACAGTTACGTTCATTATTTGATTTTAAAATCATACAATTCTTTCTCTACCAATTTCTATAGATTTGAATTATGATTGTCCAATCAGTGCCCGGCTTAGGCTATCGGATAATCAAGATCTCAACTCACTTGACATCTTTGAAAAGATAGACGCTGTGTCTGCTGGCTTGCACACGGAAATCCACTTGGTGAGACAGGAGTTAAAATCTTCAATTGAACCTCTGCAACGCATGTTAGATGCTCACGAAGTTGCTGTGAAGGATCTGGAGCAGGCTAGCACCAATCATAGCGGCTGAATCACCGAGCTTGAGACCGCTGTGAAGGGACTAACTACACAGCTGCAGCGTCTGGAAGACAAGTGTGAGGATTTGGAAAGCAGGTCACGGAGGAATAATATTCAGGTGATGGGCATCCCGGAGGGGCTCGAAGGGCCCCGCGTTACTGACTTTATGTCACAGCTGCTTTATGTCAACTGTGCACACCGCACTTTTACGGAGAAAAACCTAAGGATGGGGACCCTCCTCGTCCTTTCGTTATTAGGGTTCATTTCTTTCATGTACGTAACCAGATTTTGCAGTGTGCAGGAAAAGCATCTCCCCTGTATTACAAAGGCAAACGTGTGTCGCTCTTCCCGAACTTCACCGCTTCTGTGGCCAAGAAACGGGCAGCATTTGGGGCGGTCAAGCGTGTTCTCCGCTCTCGCTCTGATGTTAAATTAGGCCTTTTCTACCCAGCGATGCCAAATGGGACGACTCATCGCTTAGAAGATCCTTTGCAGGCGGCATTTTGTAAACAAAAACTAGCAGGACCGACTGTAACCCTACAGTTTCTCCTTCCTTTTAAATGTCATCATGCACATACATCCTTTTTATTTTCTTTCAAACACTGTGATTAGATGTGTGAATTTGTGTGATTTTTTAAAAAAAAATTTTATTTCTCAATAGAGTTAAATTATAAACACACCGATAATTAAAATGTCACATGAAATGAATAAGGCTGCAAATGAATACCCACTAGAGACCTTGCCTTTTAAGATTGTCAGGCATAGTTTCCTCTATTTAGGTATTCTTGTAACCTCTAAATTTAAGGACCTTTATGCAGCAAACTTTGCCACCCTTTTGACTCATACAAAGATGGATTCTGAACACTGGTCTTTACTAAATGCATCTATCGCAGCTCGTATCAACACTGTTGAAATGATTACTCTCCCTAAATTTTTGTATCTGTGTCCCTATTTTCTTACCACAAACTTTCTTCTCAAATGAATGGCTGCATATGCGACTTGATTTGGAGAAAGCGGGTACTGCAAATACCTAAATCTTTAGGTGGTACGGCCCTTCCTAACCTTAGATACTACTATTGGGCAGCTAATCTTAAAATATTACAGTTTTGGCTTCACCCAAATTTAGGTGCTTCCATCCCATTTTGGCTATCAATGGAGGCCAACACTTGCTGACCAGTATCTCTGTCAGCTCTGGTTCATTCCCCTATTAAATCTGCCACTGACTTGTATACGAAGAATATAATTGTTAAGACATCTTTGAAAATTTGGAAACAATTCAGACTTTTTTTGGGCTTCAGTCATATTCGTTGCAGGCCCCAATAACATCAAACCACGTTTTTTTCCCCATCTCTAACAGATGGCGCTTTCACCGTTTGGTCCAACTTAGGCATCAGATCATTTAATGATTTATATATAAATAATGTCTTTGCTTCCTTTGAGCAATTATCCAAAAAAATTTCCCTCCCAATGCGACATTTTTTTTTAGATGCCTACAGATTCGTAGCTTTGTCAATAACCTTGCTTTCCTGCTGAGCCCCCAGGTTCTTCTTTAGACTTTTTTTTTTAGACCAGTCCCATCTTTGAAGAGTATGATCTTCTACATTTATATTCAGATTTACTTTTTTGATTTGACTCCTCTGACTCCCCTCAGGAGGCTGTGGGAGGAGGACTTAAATGAGCAGATAACTGACGATATGTGGAGTAACGCGCTTAGAAAAGTGCACGAATCTTCTATTTGTGCTAAGCACGCATTTGTTCAGTGTAAAATAGTACATCGTGCACACCTAACGAAAGCTAGGCTGTCAAAAATGTTTCCAGATGCGGACCCTGCCTGTGACCACTGTGGTCTGACGCCCGCAACCCATGCTCACATGATGTGGTCTTGTCCTAACCTAAGATCATACTGGGTAGAGATATTTGACTCACTAACTGAGACTGCCGGAAAACAAATTATGCCTGCTGCTAGCATCGCAATATTTGGGGTACCCCCTCCTTACGCACACCTGTCTCCCGAGGAAGAAGTGATCGGTCCAAATCATTCAAAATTAACAAATAATGAAGAACAAATGCACATACACAGCTTTCAGGTTTTCGCCGCTAGCGGGGAGGGATCATGCCTCGTCAAGTACCGAGACAACAAAAGAAATTCTCCGCTCTTTACTCAAACAGGAAGTGGTCTCTCTCAGAGGCCGTTCCCTCCACGCAAGGTTTTTATTCAGAACTTTCAAAGTAAGGGTCATGTGGTGTATCATCCACCACTCCACACTAAATGCAGTTCAAAGCAGGTAATAAACATTAGTATGCATTCGCATGGTTCGACACAAAGATATCCCTTTTACAACCAGTTCCTTCCTGGCTCCTTCCCAAGCTGGTATGGTAATAAAGAAACTCAGGAATGTGAATAAGGCTTTTATGTGTGAGAACTCAAACAATGAAGTAACACCTTCAGTCCCCTTCTGAAGGAAGGGACACTAAATCTCCTTATTTAAGTAAGGAGAAACAACAGTATATAAAACAAGATGAAACATATACAAAAGATATGATAAAGTACAGAAAACATGTTAATATACCCAACAGAAGCTTTCGCAGCCTTTGTCTGCTTAAAAATTAAACACTATGCACCATTTGAGTCAGTCCTCTGAATCTCATCATTTTGACTACAAACTGCAGTAATATTGACAGAACATTCCAGGCCATGTTCAAAGGCAAAAATAAATAAAATAAAATGAAATGAAACAATAAGCATGAAATATCTTTTTAAAACACTTTTAAATGCTATCAAACTGTTCCCCGGCCTGAAAATCCACATACATACAGCAATCTGAGAGCAGAAGGGTTATTGTCATTATGAAAGTTCACTGAATGCAAATTGGGAAAAAACTTTGAATGTCATTTTGTCAAAAGACTGAAACAGTGACGTTGGTACATGTTATACTGCGCCAACGAGAAACCTGCAAAATAATTAACAAAAAAAGAAAAGAAAAGAAAAGAAAAAAAACACATGAATATTATCAAGGCTGTCGAATTCCAAAGTGTCAGAGATGCAGCTATCAGTATGAGAAGCCTATATGATATCCTTCCTGAGTAAATACACCTACGGCATGGCTGAGAAAAAAAAAAAATCCTGTGACCTCAAACTACTGTGTTCACAAGACTTTCAGTGATCTTGACCTCTGACCTTGACCTCAAGAGCATCTATTGTATCAATATGAAAATCCTAAAATCAATGTCAAATCTTTTTTGTTTTAAATTCAATTTCAGTAAGAATTCATATTATTGAAGTGACTTAATTCACTGAAAAACCCAAGATGCCTCCAAATGATTAAATGCAGTAATGCTGGAGTTGATTCCTGTTGGAAATACAAAAAAAAAAAAAAAATCTATCATCAGCATATAGAGGTATGCTCCATCTGCCCCACTGTTATTCTATAGATTAATGGGCTTAACTGTAGCTAATGCTAAAGGTTTACATTGCTTGGGGGGGGGGGTCCTATTACACTATTAGTGTTCAAAACTATATTAGAAAACACACAAACAAACAAAAAACTCACTGTTATAATTTTGACTTTACCTTACACTGATCATCCTACTGCACACTGGACAAGGCTGACATTCATAAATAGAGATTGTTCAACCTCCAAGATGTGGGCTGCATTATTATAAATTGTTGCTTGAAATGGCTGGTTTGTGGCAAGTTTAAAGCACTTAAATTGCTTTAGCTTTACTTTTTAGACCCAAAGGCTACAACTATCCTTACAAGTCAATAGTAAAAAGCCATTTTATGAACAGCTATTAGTTATTCTGTTACCATTTCTTCATTAGTTCCAAGTAAAACAGACCACCCACAAACTGCAAAACAGAACAAAACCATCGGAGAACAAGTTGAACATTTAGAAGTAGTCCTGGACAATATAGACTAAAAATGATAGATATTTTTTTGGCTGAAAAGATCTAGAGATCCTTTGTTCATAAAATGCAATAATCCATCGCACAACCAAAGAAAAGCCAGAGTTCTAAAATCTTATGGCACTGTCACAAGAAACCATTAAGTTAGCTATACACCAGTATCAGATGACTCAGCCTCCACTCAGGGATGTGTGCTAATGTTCCATTAATGCTATGAAATACTCATTTTGCTCCTCCCCATTCCCCATCAATACTAACATTAGATTTCTTTTGGGTTAACCACCAAGAAGTCTACAGACCTCTGCAACCACTGCTGAATGGATTGAACTCTGCAGCTGAAAGAAACCAACAGCATGAACAGAGAGATCAAACTTCTAATTGGCATATCTTTCAGCCTTGGCCATCTTGGAAATTACCCCAGGCAGTTATTTCAGGCTACCACCACCAGGCCCCCGTGTGGATGAATAGGGAAAGCAGAACGACTGCAACGACTTATCAGGACGTAAAAACTACAAATAGAACAAATATCAATTCAATTGTATGTTATCAATTCTCTTGTGACGTTGTCAATACCCTGGATCTTTTTCTCTTATTTTTGTTCTTCAATGCAGGCACTAACAGATTATTCAACCAATTTCACCCAGTGTCACCATTTTGTGACTCCTTGTGGTGATGCTTAACCTGAAGATAGGAGAAAATGGCTGCAGCAAAAATGAATGTAGAAAAACTATGTTTCATGATCTTGTTTCCATAACGGCAGAAAGCCCAAATGGATTATTCACTCAGGCCTACATTCAGCCTTTTGTCCCCGTTTCCCCACCTTAAAAATGGCTTCTTGACAGCCACCCTTCCACTGAGACCATTTCTGATGAGGGTTCCATAAAAAGAAGGTCTCTGCTGGATTTTTAGACCTGCCACTTCTTTTGACCTCCACTTTTCCAGTTTCCTCAAATTGTTTAAGGACACACTGGCCACATGTCAAAGATATGTCAAGTTGTCAGCTAACAGCTCTTTGGAAATCAATTAAAAATTGGTTCTTTAATGTCTGCTATGTGTAGACAACACTGGTTCATCCCTTGAGTTAGACACCTTTAATATTCTTAAATGATTCTTATATCAGTGTTTAGTGGCTTAACAAACAAAAACATTCCTCTAAAATGACCTTGACTGAAAATCAGTGAAAAAGCAACCAATGGAGAAAAAAAAAGAAAGAAAGCAAACTATCCAGAAACAATAAGTGGCTCAAGACTTTCGCACAGTAATGTATATGTACTGTATAGTCTGTACCATGAGGCTCATTGTCTAGCCGTTTCTACCATGAAGTTTTATTTAACACTGACTATCATCAACTGCTATCAACAGCATGGTTAATGAAGTAACCAGACGTCCCCAAAAGTAGTTTAATAGCAAGTATGGCTACAACTCAAATACCCACACAGTGACCCTCTGGAAAGGCCATAAATGTGACAATTGGAACTCAACTGGATGAGTTTTTAACTGGAACCTGGTAGGACGCAGCATGCCGCTTTCACACAGAGGTGGCAGTAATGAACCAAGAAGCTATCTGCCAGCCACTAGCAGTGATCTAGCCCACCAGTATCAGACGACCAGGGTAGGGGGTGGGGTGCCCTGGGTATCAGACAACCTTTTGCAAATGCAAATAGCTGTACCCACTTGCTAATTGAGATAATAGCAAACAGTTCCAATGAACTGCTAGCTATAACCCTGACCATGAAACTAAGCTGGAACAAGAGTTAGTGACTACTAAGGATGCTCATGGTTTTAAAAATATCTGAATTAGGGATGTGCTCGATTACTCGACTAGATGACTAATCAACGCTATTGTGACTAGTAGGTGCCAGACGTACTAGTCAGTTAGCCTAATTATTAAGGTTTTAATTAATCCAGTGCTGGTAAATGTTTGTCCTAGATGTTATGCAGCCATCTGCCACCAGATGGAGCTGCAGGCCTTACATCATTACAGAAAAAAATGCCATATCGTAACGTGAAGCACAGCTCCTGGGAAACGCCCTTCTCTGCATTTCTGACTACTTCCTCCAAGTTTCTACAAAGAAGCAAAAAAACTAGTGGGACACATGTGTTTGCGCCTTAAAAAACAAACACAAACAACAACAACTGACCCCAGAAAAGAGTAGGGCCCGGGAGGGAAAAAAAGTCCCAGCATTTTATGATTCAGTCAGCCAACACCGCATTTAAAACACCGGGACACAACCGAAAGGTAATTAACACACAATGCACCTGCACATTTATAAACGCTGGCAACAACATAGGCCACTTATGTAGGTTACATCGTAGCAGCTGAAGTCTGAATCAGGAGTAAACTGGAGGAGGTGGTTGGGTGAGAGGGAGGTTTGGGCTCCACTGCTCAGGATGCCGCCCCGGATAACAGGAAGAAGATGCACGGATGTTTGCATGTCATGAATTGTAGAGCAACGAGCATCGTTTCTAATGAGGGGCACAATGCGCCACACTTTTAAGTTGCAATGTATTCTTTTTTTCGGTTATTTTCTCATATTCAATGATGCGTGAATATTGTTTGCAGTAACGCATTTCTGCAAACACGATTAAACATCAGTTGATTTTGTTTTTATTCTTCGTTGTTTGGAGTGTAACATGCAGTGTTCATAATGCGTGATGTTTAGTGCCACACAGTTAAGCAGCATTTAAAGTGTGATTCATTATAGAACAACGTGATTAATGGTTTCAAATAGGCTGCAATGATTCTTCGAGTAACTCGAATAATTTGATTATAAAAAAAATCAAAGCAAATTTGTTGCTTTGATGCTTCATTTAAACTCTGCAGCACTCCAGCATCAACATTAAAAAGGAGCGTTTAACCCGCATTAGCTGCATTACAGTTCTCCATCGTCATCTTCTTCTTGTGGGTTTAATGGCGGTGGGCTGCATTACCGCCACCTACTGGACTGGAGTGTGGATCAGGAGTTAGAAAAAAAACCTCTCCATCGCTGCGATGGATTCCCTTTGACAATAAGTGGATCATCGCTGACATGTTTTTCCCACACTTCCACCACTCTGCCGTGTTTGTGTGTTGTGCTCGCTGTTCTGAGAATTTCAGCTGTTATTTTTTCTCTGCTTCAGCTCCCAGAACAGATCACTATAACCATATTGCCAGCGAGCACTGCTGTTTGTACTAGTGATCGTTCGGTACCGGAAGGACCCCTTCCCCATTAAAATATTTTTTATACTTTAATCCCTGGTTAGAGACTAAATCTAGACCTGCAGTAGAAACGTATTCAGGAGAATGCTTGTGAATACAAAGCATTAAAACATTCCCGTCATGCAGTCCTCAGTTTTTCAACAAAAACACAACAGCAGCAGGCAGCCGTTTTACGTGCGGTCTGTCTGCGCAAGCGCAATAAGGTGGAGCCGTTATAAACAGTGCACTCTGAAACGTTTTTCTAGCGTCCAAAGGAAGCTTTTCCATCCGTAACCACCATTAAACATTTGCTGGGAAACAGTAAATGCTGATCAGGTGGTCCTTCATCAACGACCTGATTAGCAAGTGAAGCAAACATTACTTTGTGGCTGCTCCATCCACCGCTGTTTGTTTTACACAGCAAAAAACTTGCAGTACGGAAGTTAAAATATGCAGATGAACTGTTAACACAAAAAAAAGTATTTCTTATCCAATTACTCAAGTAATCGATAGAATATTCAATTACTAAAATAATCAATAGTTGTAGCTCTAGTTTCAAATTCCTTTGTTTAGACCGTTTTTGACATTGTCCACTAAACAGGCATAACATTTAATTTGATATCCGAGCATTTCTTAGTTTTAGACTAGTCGGCTAGTTTAATTTTTTTCCCTTGTTTAGTCAACTAAGAAATTAGTCGCCAGGAACAACCCTAATCTGAATGATGATTATGTTTTAAAAAATGGATATTAAAGTGACTATTTTTTGTCTTAAAACATGTGCTGTTAGCCTCTACAGCTATCAGAAAAAAATAAAATAATCAAAAATCAGCTGCAATCAAAACAGCAACAGGTGAAGCACATTCATGCTGAGTGGTCAGATAAAAAGTCAACAAGCTCCCAGTGAAAACCGGAGCATATTTTTACCCTTGTGAAGGGGCCTTTCTGTTCAAGGACTCTGCTAGCTACTAAAACTACCAGGTATTGCTAAGATGTGTCAGTAAAATTAGATGCTACCATAAATACACAAGATTTTAAAAAAGGTGACATAGTAGATCAGTGGTTGCTATTGCACAACAAAAAATGCTGCATTCCATCTGAAACCAGAAGATGGAATTTCGAAGTTCCTTGTCAGAATTTTCAAATGGAATTTTCTTCTTTTTTTTAAATTTTGATCTTTATTGATGCCCAAGGAAGCAAATTTTACAGAACATTTACTCACAGTATCATAATGCCAATTTCAATATGTAAAAAGAAAGGGTGAGTAAATCTATGCATCATGATAGATAAAAACAACTATTTCAGAGTATTTCTTTTATCTCCATTTACAGCTCTATTTCCCAGGAAAAGATTACAATGTTCAAAATACAAAATAGAATAGTATAAGGGAAAAATAAATAGATTTTTTTTAAAAACACAATAACAACAACAACAACAACTGAATGGTAAGAAATCCAAAGAAATAAAATAATAGACTAAGAACATAATATTTAATAATGACAAAGTGTATCTATTGCTGGAGAGTGGATTGGTCCCTAAAAATAAAATCAGATCTTCAGGTTGGTTTCTCCCGTGATAACCACTTTCTTTTTACTTGCTGTTAATAAAATGATCATTAGATATTTGTTTCTTTTTGAAGCTTCTTGAGGTATATTGCCAAAATACATAAGCTTGTCTCTAAAGGAATGTTCCGCTTGAAAATATCCTGTAGGGTATTATTTATCACTTTCCAGTAATCTTTAATAATTGGACATCCCAAAAAACATGATAATGGTTAGAATTTTTGATTTCCACATTTCCTCCAGCAAGTAGGAGGCTCTCTCGTAATGGCATTTCTGGGCAGGTGTGATAAAGAATCTTATGAGGTTTTTCCATCCAAACTCTTGCCTTTGTAGTGATTTATTACATGTCCACTTGTATTTCCACATTGTTGCCATTCCTCATCAGTTACTGTTAAGCTGCCCTCTTTTCCACCATGCTTTGAACTGATTTTAAAAACCAATAGGTTTTTATAGATAAGTGAGAATTTTCTCCTTAATTTTTGAATTATAGGCTTTAATAAAAATTTCCATTAGATTTATATTGTTATGAAAAACTGGCGTCATTTTTAAGTTAAAAAAATTTCTCCTTAGTAAGTATCGGTAGAAATCTTGTTTGTTCAGAAGATATTTTCTCTTGAGTGTTTCAAAATCACTTAAAGTCTTGTTTTTCATTATTGTGCAGAGAGCAGCCCTTTGGATGTCCAGTCTTTAAACCTGGTATCAAGTTTGTTTTGTGTAAAGTCTGAGTCATATGCAATCCACTTTAGGACTGTAATATTATTCTCTAGTGTATTTTCTTTTATGATGGTTTTCCACACTAAGGGTTGTTTTCATCCACCGATTAATGGAATTTTCAACCTCAAGTTGGACTTCTAACTCAAAGTCTGGGCAGACCCACCAACCCTGACTTAAGATGCCAGCAAAACGTAGGTCCAACATACATCAGGTAGCTGTACGTTCTGAGCCAAGTGGTAGTCGCTTTGATCACTCGCCTCAAAAATATAAAAACTTGTATTCAGGACCCGCCCACATTTAGTCACCAATAGTTATTTTGCCTGTTGTTGCTATGAGTTACTGAACTTCACTGACATTTTATAGTGTCATGTATTATAGAGTACTACATGAAAATGCCACCAGAGGGCAGTCTAATGGTGGAAGAACTGCACTGGAAAACCAAACTGACCTTCCATATTAGGGATCATTCACAATTAGAGACAAAGCGTACAAACCGTACAACGGGGGCCTTAACATTCAATGTACGCTTTTCAAATGGTTCGAAAAAGTCGGTCAGAACTATGTCATTTGAGCACTGCCACCTGACCGCCAATCCCCGAGGCATCCACTCTCGTTCACTTCTACGCCACTGCACCATTGCGTGGTCTGCAGCAATATGGGCTCTGGTCTGGCGAATCAGTTCAAAGGCCTCATTGAATTCTCTAAAATAGGCCATCGATTTACAAAATGACGGACGATATTGGACAGGAACAAGCTGTAAGTGCTGCGCAGCAGATGTGGAACGCAACCAAAGCTGCCGGAGAAAAATTCAACAAGGAAGTGGAAGCATTGTTCCAAAAATGGAAACCATATGCAGCAAACCACAGAAAACAATGATGGATTTTATTCAGAAAGCATGTACATTTATTCTACATGTTCCTGGCATGTTTTCATCTACGCTGGCCTGTATATTTGTCCTGTTGGCGGTCTCAAAAATCGCTAGAAGTCAGGTGGGGTGTTCCCCTCAGTGCCGAAGTGAGGTCCGAGCAATGCCATAGTGTACAAAGGGACGCAGTACGAGCGTTGTATGTACACAAAACACGGTGACAGTGGAGTGTTCAGGTTTCCAGTGTTGTGCCAAAAAAGTGATTTCTGATTATTTATTTTTTAAATCTATTATCTTTGCTTATATCAGTAAATAGACTGTGGTGCACAGGATTTATGAAGGGTTTATATATAAAAAGAAGAAATTACTTGTTTTGCAAATATATTTATGACTGCATTATTGTATCTACATTATGATCAATCCAGTCCTTTTTGGCAACTTCTTGTAGAACTGTAATCAGAATCAATTTGTCATTACATGAAACATGTAACGAAATTGCAACAAATGTTATATTTATTGCAATTTCTGCAGCCCTCATGGCCAGATCTGTCAGGGAATTTTTAAGGTCAATGATAGTTTTTACCCTCATTAATAAAGAATATATGAAAGTCACTTTGCCAAGAAGTGATTGCAACTTCTAACTTGTGACAGGAGTGTTGTTTCTCACTCAAAGAGACATAATATTATTTATGAGATCTATGTTTGACAAATGTTTCACAGATTTTAGGTCAAAAATTAATCTACAGCAATTTAAATACAACCAATCTTTTTTTTTTTTTTGCAAATTCAATTCAGTTGAATCTTATTTATATACCGCCAAATCACAACAAATAGTCACCTCAAGGAACTTTATATTGTAAGGTACAGAGCCTACAATAATTAAGGTAAAGAGCCTACAATAATAAAAGGATCAGGGAGGGTCAGTCATCTGCCCCAAGAGATGCTGTGGAAGAGAGCCAGAGATTAATAATAACTAATGATTAAATGCAGAGTGAAAAGAGATGAATGAAAAGAAACACTAAGTGGATCACAGGAAAAGGAAAGTTTTAAGTCTAATCTTAAAAATAGAGAGAGTGTCTGTCTCCTGAATCCAAACTGACAGCTGGTTCCACAGATGAGGGGCCTGAAAGCTGAAGGCTCTGCCTCCCATTCTACTTTTAAGTATCCTAGGAACCACAAGTAAGCCAGCAGTCTGAAAGTGAAGTGCTCTATTGGGGTGATACGGTCCCATGAGGTCTTTAAAATAAGATGGGGCCTGATTATTCAAGAATTTTAAATTCAAATCTGGATTTACCAGAGAGCCAATGAAGAGAAGCCAATATGGGAGAAATCTGCTCTCTCTCTCTAGTCCCTGTCAGTACTCTAGCTGCAGCATTTTGGATCAGCTGAAGGCTTTTCAGGGAGCTTTTAGGACAGCCTGATAATAATGAATTACAATAATCCAGCGTAGAAGTAATAAATGCATGAATTAGCTTTTCAGCATCACTCTGAGAAAGGATCTTTCTAATTTTATAAATATTGCACAAATGCAAAAAGGGGTCCCCACATATTTGTTTAATATATACACTGAAGGACATATCCTGGTAAAAATCACTCCAAGATTTCTCACAGTGTTACTGGAAGCCAAGGTAATGCCATCCAGAGTAAGTATTGGGTTCTGTGGTGCCGAGTACAAGAACTTCAGCTTTATCTGAGTTTAGAAGCAGGAAATCAGAGGCCATCCAGGCCTTAATGTCTTTAAGACATTCCTGTTGTTTAACTAATTGATGTGTTTCATCAGGTTTCATGGATACATAAAACTGAGTATCATCTGCATAACAAATGAAAATTGATGCTGTGTTTTTTATTAATACTACCCAAGAGAAGAATGTGTAGTTTAAATAAAATTGAACTTAGCACAGCACCCTGTGGAACTTCATAATTACCCTTAGTGTGTGAAGGCTCCCCACTTACATGAACAAACTGGACTCTATTGTATAAATATGATTCAAACCACTGCAGCGCAGTACCTTTAATACCAATGGCATGCTCTAATCTCTGTAATAAAATGTTATGGTCAACAGTATCAAAAGCTGCACTGAGGTCCAACAGGACAAGCACAGAGACACAGTCCACTGTCAGAGGCCATGAGAAGATCATTTGTAACCTTCACTAATGCTGTTTCTGTACTCTGTTGAATTCTGAAACCTGACTGAAACTCTTCAAATACCAGAAATCACTGTTTGGCGTAACACTGGCATATCTCCAAAAACTCTCCAAAAGTCACTGGTGTCACTGGAAAAAGTAGCTAAATTTGTTGCTAGTTGCTTTTGGGGGAAAAAAGTCACTGGGTTGAGTCTGAAAAGGCCTAGTGACAAAGTCACTAAGTTGGCAACACTGGCAGCCAGTGTTGCCAAAAACTGATTGCAGCTTCTACCATGTGACAGAAATGTTCTTTATGACTTAAAATGAATTGATATCATTCATAAAAGATAATGTTTGAGATATGCTTGACAGATTATAGGTCCACAAGTCATTTACAACAATATGAATATCAGCAATTGTTTTTCTGACAAATCCCGGAAATCACTTTTTAGCACAAGACTGGCTAATCACTGCCACTGTGTACAGTGTGGCGGCATGTATATTTTACGTACATGCAGTGCGGTACACATTCAAATTAAAATCAGTTTATTGCACCCTATAAATTCTAATATATAGGTATATCTGTTCATTACAGGGTGTACCCTGCCTCTCGCCCTATGACAGCTGGAATATGAACCAGCCCTCTTGCGAACCTGAAAAGGATCAGCGGAAGAGAAAGGATGGATGGATTTTTATCAGTGCAACAATGCAATGTTTTAATAGATTGTATAAAATAGGGCTGGGCAATATATCGAGTTTTTATGAAATAAATTAATTTTCTTACACAATATAAGATGAGACAATGTCATTTATATCGATATAGTCGCGTTACAATCATACCGTTCACCTTTCTCTTCTCCCGGTTTGTCTCTACACAACTTCACACTGCCCCGCCTCTCCCCCTCACCGCTTCACTCGTAAATCATGTAGGAAGTGACAGCATGGCAGTGTTGCCAACTTAGCAACTTTGTGGCTAGATTTGGCAGCTTTTCAGACCCTGCTGGTGACTTTCATCCTAAAAGCGACTCGCGTCAAATGTAGCGACTTTTCCCAGTGACATCAGTGACTTTTGGAAACCTGAAATCCTCCGCTGTCGCCATGTTTTGTATACATACAGCCTCCATTCTGCGTCCATTCGTATGCTTCGGCATCGCCTAAACCCCCAAGAGTCCCTGGTCATACCTCAACTAGATAGCAGAAAGTGGTTTGTACCGTAAGTCACGTGACCTTAATAGCGGAAGTGGGTCTTTTTTGTGTGCTTGCAGACGCTGCACTGAGCGGGTGTGCCCATTGCTGTGATACGTCAGCGCATATGTCTGTGGATTTACTGTCTATAACCTGCTGACTGAAGAATAGAATTTTGTTCAGTCAGTCTGTTACATGTTTTGTTATTTGCACCGAGTACTAGATGTACAGGAGTACACACAGGAGGAAGCACTTTCCAGTGAAGTAGACTTCACCCGACTCACTTTTTTAAAGAATAAGTCAGCCTTTTGCTATTTTTGCTCTGTATCTTTTCTTAATAGCACAGCCGTGAGTCTTTTATTTAATGAGGAAAAAAAGCATTAATTTATTTGAGTAGCATTATTATTTAAATATGCCAGTAGTTTATTTTTGAGCAATTTCTCATGTACATCTACAGCTGAATGTTAATAAAAGTGCCTGTGTGACGTTTGGGACATGTAGCTTTGACTCAGAAGGGCCTTTTTGTTTATATCTTTTGGGAAGAAAAAAATAGAGATATAGATCGTATATTGCCATTCAGCTAAAAAATATCGAGATATTACTTTTGGTCCATATCGCCCAGCCCTAGTATCAAATATACTCTTTCCTAAGATTTACAGAATTTTTCAACACCAGGATGTGTTTTTAATGCTTCCTATTACATTAAAATAGGTAAAATTAAACGTCATTGAAAAAAGATCAACATTTTCTCAGTACACTTTTGGAGAGGGGGGTCTTAAAAGAGTACGCTTTGTAAAATGTTGATAATTGTGAACGACCCCTTACTTCTTTACATCTATTACAGCCTTTAATGCAGACAGGGGTGGTGATGGGTGGTTGTGTAATCCAATGGTAAACTGGTGTTGTACACATATTATTAAATATGTATTTTCGGTTCCAACAAAGGTTAGCAAATATTACTTAGTTGTCTTATCCCCAAGTTCAATAGCTACTTAAAATAATCTTTCACAGACTTTTTTTTTTAGCTGTCCTGAAATATCAACAAGACATTACCAGGGTGCTAATTAGCTTGCTAATGTTGAACACTAAATGGCACACCCACTTGTTAACCGCAGTGATGGTGAACAGAGAGTGATAATTCTTTTTGCATATAAACCAGAAGAGTTACACTTACATATCATGCATTCAACATGTCCCAGGGTGCCATCTCCTTCCACTAATGAGTTTGCAGATATCACGTAAAAAGTGAACCCAACAAAAACATTATAACCCAGATGTTGATCGATCCGATCAGCTGCTAACAGCACTTCCTAAATTAGACTATCCATCATCACCTTGTCAGCATGAACCATCACATTTTTAATGCAAGCTGCTAACTATAACAACAGTAGGTGTCATCATTTTGCTGGGAATTGTAGGTTTTTTTCCTACAGCGCCTCTCACAGCTCCTGGGATTTTATGTTTAATATAAAGCCCATAATTATCCTTTGAGCTCCCCTTTTCCTCTTCTTCCACCTCACTTTCACGCTGGTCACTATTCTGCTTTCTATAGCTCCACAAAATCGAGCAGAACTGTTGCGAGATTGCACACGCACATTGTGAATGACAATGGCCATGCTTGGTGGTAGATTGCAAATTGTGGTGATCAGAGTCTGGTATTAGCAATGAGGAGAGTGTGCATCAAGTGAGGCCCGCTTGCTAATTGCAGTAATGGCAAAGAGTTCCGATAGCAAACCGGTGAAATTCTCAGCCCGGCACAGCACCGGGCAACCAACCGCTGGCTAGAACCCTGATTACAGTATGGAAAAAACAGACCATACAGATATATAGAGTGTTATATTAACATTAAAGACGCCCTGCCAAGCCATAGGATAGTTAAAACTAACCTCAAAAGCAAAAATAGACTTCCTGCATTTCTTGTTGCTTTGTTGTTTAGCCTTACTTTGTAAAAGAAACATAAAAATAAAAACAGTGGAAATTTTCATTGCAATATCATCAGTTCCATCAAAGACAAAAACAATATTTTAGATATCTGACAACACACAAGTCTGATACATGCAACAAAAAATTTTGAAAAGTAAAAGATCTAGAAAACTAGTGGAAAAACTGGAAAAGTCTAACATGGTTTGGCCACTGTCAAAAATCATTAGGAATGCACCACTTTGCCATTATTAACTTTAACTTACTCTACCGCACTTTGCAGTTAAGATAAAAACCGTTGTATAGATACAAAGCGATTGGTGTAGCTAGAGTGAAATATTTCCAAACTATTGCAGCTCTGCTATTAGCTCCCTCAATGCAGCTCACTATTGTCCAAGTTAGCTAGCTGTAGGACTATTTCAGTACCAAGGAGAACAACCCCCGGTCATCCAATTGTTTCCAATAGGGACTCAGGCTGGCACTATTGCCACTTTTCCATTAGTACCTACTTAGCGTGGCTCGACTTAACATGGTTCTTAGGCATTTTCATTAGGTCCTGGTACCAGGTACTTTTTTTTTTTTAACTCAGCCGGGGTTCCAAAGCAAAAATATGACGTCAAAGTACAGCATGCCACTGATTGGCCAAGGAGTGTCGTCACTAACTGCAGTCATGAGTGCAACTCCTTCATGAGAATCAACTGCGCTATTTTTAAAACCTGACAGCAAGAAAATAGAAGCAAGCAAACCACTGGTTGAATGTCCAGATTGACGGTTTGCAGCGGCAGTTTTGAAACAAGAGCCATCTAAAACACACACACAGCATACATATTTTAATACTTAACACAAAACTTAACTTAATGATAACATTCATCCATTTAAACATTGTACGGGGGACTTTTCCATTATGATGATAGTAAACTGGTATTAGCCACCATTAGCTTGCCTCTATCTCATCCATTGTTGTGTTGTTTTGAGTCACATACAAATTACGTCAAGAGACTACTGCCCGCGTTAGGGGTGTGCAATATATATCATCTACGATAATATCTTAATTGCCGTGTAAATTATGTGCAAGCTGATGTTATCAAGTATACTACTAACTAGGGAAAAAACAAAAATGAGAACGCCTCAACTCTACGCCTTCACTACTTCATGCTTTAGTATAGGGTGCTGCGCATGTGTATTGACAGTGCCCATACTGCGTGCTAGCATAGCTGCCTAAACAACACAACTAAAGATGGAACTGAGTGAACACACTGTGCCAGGGGAAAAAATTCAGGTCTACCACCTTAGATTTAATTCCTAGGTGATGATCAACTTCACTCACAGCAAGATGATCCGGGTTTGATTCCCAGTCTGGGCCTTTCTGTGTGGAGTTTGCATGTTCTCCTCGTGCTTGTGTTGTTTTCTTCCGGAGTACTCCGGTTTCCTCCCACATTCCAAAGACATGCATGTTAGGTTGATCAGTCACTCTAAATTACGCGTAGGTGTGAATGTGTGCGTGAGTGTGTGTTGGCCATGCGATGGACTGGTGGCCTCTCCATGGTGTACCCTGACTTTGCCCGATGACCCCAGTGACCCCGACTAGCAGGATAAAGCGGAAGAGAATGAATGGATGTTAATATCCTTCAAGTCTTAAAAGTCTTAAGATTTTACTAGCTTACACTTTTACAAAAACATTTTAAATAATGCAAAATATTGTTTGTCATTGTTATCCACAAAATGTCAAGATATCTTTTTTTGTCAATATCGCACAACCCTAGCCCGCGTTGCTATATCGTCTCCACCCACACTGATATGGTACTCAATTGTAATGGAAACAAAACAAGACTGTGGCGAGTCTGTGTCGACCCACACTGAGTAGGTACTAGTGGAAACACGGCATATCAGACACCCCCCTTTTTTTGTCCTAAAAAATACAATTATTTTGTAATGTAATACAATACTAACCACCAGAAAGTGGCAGTAATCCAACTAGAAGTTGTTTGCCAGCCAACACTGAACATTATAAATAAAACTGTTGCTAATCACCAGGTGATTGATAGAGTGGGTGTGCCAATGTGATCTGATGCTATTGTACAAATATGTAGCCTACGAACCAACTACACCTAGTTTTGTGTGGAACTCCTTCAAAAAAACAAACAAAAGCAAAGTCCAGTGCAAACTTCACCAGGTAAAGCTAGAAGGTTACCAATCTACCACAACTGTCAACTGCTGGTTAATGCCTAAACATAACCACGCATCTAATTATTTAATTAACCATGCATGAAAGATTCTAAAAACAAAGTATAAAAATCTGTTACGTGCATGAGTCAAACTCGAGACTCTGGCGTGTGTGGTACAATCAGTCACTCTAAAGGCTGATTTAGACTTATCGGTGAATCTTTGCAGAGCTTACAACCTAACTACGTGAGCAGCCCGTGCAGTTACCAGCATTCATGTTTCTGTGTGGTCTTAATTACTTGGTGATCGTTTCCCAATGTTTTGTACTGTGCCAAAATAAAATCCACACCTCCCACTCCTTAGTGTGGTCAGTTTTTTGTTCCACACCCTTTCCCCCGAGGCAAACATTGCTAGAAATGCAAATGAAGAATCAATACTACTTAACAGCCCAACCACAATAGTTGTTGGCTATGTCCACATGATATTTAGTTATTTTTCCTCCAGAGGTGCACGTCATGGCACGTATAAACATTGTAAAAAAAAAAAAAAAAATTTTTTTAAATGTAAAGTTATGAATATCCATGTCCAGGAACACAAATTTTAGAGATTGTGACTATTTTACAAACTTCTGTGAGACCGCATTGTACTGTAACCCAATTCCTCCTTCGCCTCCTACTAGCTGCTCGGAAGCAAATATTTAAAGGTCCCTAAAAACTGCACAAGTAACGTGAGGCAAAACTTTGTGTTCAGTGCGAACACCTGTTAAATAACTGTTAATGATAGTGATATGAAGCTACCAACTGATAGCCAACACTTGTTGCTGGTCGTTGGGTGCGTCCTGCCGCAAACTAAAGATTAGCTAGCCTCAACCTTTGTTCAGCAGTGCAATAACGCATTTAAGGCGTTGTTTACTTACTGTAACTAGAACAAATAACAAACCCTAAAATTGAGTGGGGGTTGAGGCGCCTGGGAAGGGATCTCAAATTGAGACTCCCATTTACACCTTACTTCATGACATGATAAGGTGGGGCAATGCCACAGTGGTTTCACACAAAACCTCTGGTGGTAATGACTACCTCCAAGGGGACAGCCCCCACTAAGGTTTAAATACCTTGGACTCAACACCTTTTGACTTTAGAACTGAAGAAGCCTCTTCAATGAGAGGTGAAACGTCTTCAGAAATCATAAAGCAGTCCAGTTCTTTATTTCAAGCTCGAGACTACCACGACCTGGATGACTGAGAATCCACACAGACAAAGAAACCTAAACTTGAGTGCCTATAAAGTAAAAATTGTCTGAACATATATTAAAATACTGGCTAGCTAGCTAGCACAGGATTAAGCTGAAGTTTTAAAAAAAAGCTCTCGAGCGCCCCCTTTTCGCGCTGCTCACGCGCGCCCCCTGGTCTAACGCGCCAACGTGATTCAGTCCAATTTTAAAAAAACAAAACAAAAAACCCACTGCTTTTACAGCGCACGTACACCGGGATCAAACGCAGCCGCCGTGCGTAAGCTTATTTACAACTTTCAGCGGCCTGATAGCAGACGTCGCCATTTTTCGCACGGATATGTGAAGTGCCAGCAGAAAGCTTCGCTCGCCAAACATTCTCCCAGCGATCTTTCTTCTCTCTAAGCGGCTACGAGTTGCTGAGGCTCCCCGAGCCCCTCCTGCCGGCTGGGCCTCCGCTCGCAGACACCGGCCGACGCATTTGCACGGTTGGGAACGTAAAGGTTATCCACTGAAATTAAAGAGCTCGGGAAAAAAAGCGGAATTACCTTTTAATGGTGTTCCCTCGGCATCCTCCGGTGGCCGCTACGCCTGCTGACGGTCCACGGTAAAATGGCTGCAACAACAGCGGTGTGGATGACAGAGGAGGGAAGAGAGGCGGAGGCTGCCGGGGAGAGAGCAGAGGGGGCGGGCTCTGTTAACCCCACCGAGGGGTGGGGGTGGGGAACGGGCACAAGCGCCTGAAAATAATCCCGGGTTTAACTGAAACAAAACTCACAGGAAACGGTGCACGAACTCGAAGCACTAAATGCATTTCACAACTCAGCACTTAGCTGAAGAATGCACTGTGCCCTACAAAACCGAGAAACTTGAGTCTGCTCTGATGTCATGAATGGGCGGGGCTTATTCCTATTTTCGCGTTTGTAGCAAAATCTCTTTACATACAGTGAGTGTGAGCCAATGGCATAGCTACTACTAACTGTAGTTTAGTTTATGTTAAAGGAAAAAACAAAAGAAAAAGAGGAAAGTACCTGGGTGATATGCTGAAAAATCAAATGAAAAGCGAATCAGCTATAGAGACCAAAACACATATATCAAGTCTGTGAATATGCTGGGCATGCAAAGTCTGTCAATATAGTGGCAACAATGAACAGTGTAAAACATGGACGGAGTTTCCCTATTGATAAAATTAAGCCAAAATGGAAGTCCTATAAACCTGCATTCTATCTGAAGGCCACTAGATGGTGACAGCTGCAGTTCCAAAAAGTACTTACGTCATTTTGAGATTTTACAGACATGTTCGCCATGTTGGATGTGTGACAATGTGGAGTCAAGTTAATAACACCTTTAGTAATTATAAATATATTAAAATTATTTATGCAGGTTTCAAGCCAGAAAAAATTTACAGCCCAGCAGTATCAGATGATCGGATGACCACGAGTGGTGGGGTCCAACTGGGTATCTCAAAACTTCTAGTGCTAATAGCCACGCCCACTTGCTAACTGTGGCGATAGCAATCAGTTCCGATAGTGAACCAGTAAAATTCTCAGCCTACAATACCTCAGCGTTCACCTATTCAGGGAAGCACTTTTTTTCTATGCCTAAGTGCTTTCTATCTAATATTCACACCCTGATGAATGTATCAGAGAGCAGCTTAGGGTTCAGTATCTTGAAACAGAACAGGGTGTTAAAAATTGCAGCCACTGTTTGTCCTGTTCATGCTGTTTTTGTTTTTTTTTCACTCCCTTCTCTGTTGTGAAGGGTTCTAGCTAGCACCCAATTGCCCGGTGCTGCACCTTGCTGAGGTACTGTTGCGCCGGGCAAGGAACTTCCACTGTTAGCTACATGGACGGATCACTATCGCAACAGTTAGCTAGCAGCATGACCATTAGCACTAGCAAGCAGTCGTTCAGTACCGAGGGGAATTAAGTGTAATTACAAGGTTCTGGTTTAATTCTACCAGACTTGAGCAATAAAAGGTAAAGGAACAGATCAATTCCTCACCCAACAAACATAAATCAATCATCTCAGTCTGTTTGTTAAGTATGTCATCATCAGTTATTTCAGAGCCCAAATTATCTTTTAAGTTCCCAAAAGCAAACAAATACTGAGGCATCAATGGGAGCAGAGCTATGGTTAGGTTGATATAAACAAATTAGCATAGATTAGGATTAGGCTTAAATTATTCTCAACAAAAGGACATGTTACAGTTCCCCAACTGGTGTGAAGTTTACTTTGCACCAATCACTACTACTATTAATATTGAGTCTGATTACTGAAGAAAGAAGAAAAAAAGCCTGATTATCAAAACAAGTTGGCAAGGACCCACCAAATATTTGTGTCCAGGGGTCTGTATCTCCCCTCTTGGCTAGGCCTCCAGCTGTATGTGACCTCTGGGCATGTGCCCAGAATGCCCACTGGATAATCCAGCCCAGCCAATGAGTACACTTCACTGACTGTTTGACTTTCAAAGCTCCTCAGGTTACAGTTTGTTTTCCTCTTTGCTGCTTTCTACTTCCTATGGTTTGTTGAGTTGATTGGTTCATGTCAGTGTGTGGTAGACTGTAACAGGTAGATGGTTCATCCAATCATCTGCCAAGTGCCATTTTTCATTCAATTTCCAAGGAAGACTTTCCAGATGGGTCTGTATATCAAACCATCTGGTGTTCCAGGTTACCACCTACTGCTGTGATTTCATTTCTCCAGGTTTAGATCATGCCTGAGCTACAGTTAAAAAAAAAGAAAAAGAAAAGAAAAGAAAAAAAAGAAATATATATATTTTGCAGTGATTTTAGTCAATACTACAAACCTGCAGTATTAAAATACTGTTACCTTGTTGTTATAATCACCTGGCTAATGAAATCCAGCTAGAGGCCTAATGGTTGCAAAAACAGGAAATCAGATTTATTTTACCCAGCCTGATTTTTGGATAATGCAGCTAACATTGCCCAAGCCTGCATTAACTTTACTGAATGTCAACACAAGCACTGCAAAAGTACATTTACCATATGTGAACTGCATATGTAATTGGTTTAGGGTTTAGCACAGTGTCACAATACACCGCCTCCTCCTTAACTGTAATAAGAAAACTGAACTGGAGTCTGCCAATAATATGAGAAACCATCGAAAAACAACATATGCACATTCCTGGTAGATGGTCCTGTAATGTGAAAACATGAATAACACAATGCTGTGCAATGAGATTTCTGTTCTAACAAGTCTTCAGATCCAAGGACATACTGCTTAAACTGTACCTGCTGGACTTCAGTTAGCGTAGCCTCAGTGATTGGACAGTCACCCCTTTTGTCTCCCTTAACCCCAGTCTCTGCTTCTTCTAGTTAAGCCTTGTCAGAAACATTCAGGAGACCTTCAAAGTCTTCCTTCCACTGCCTGACTGTCCCCAGGTCACAACTACTGCTCCACTGTATACCATGGTGGCAGAGCACCACGTGCCCCCTATTAAGTTGTCAGATATGAGGATGCAGCAGTTTGTAGAATCTCAAAACTCTTGCTCCATGGCCTCACCAAAGTACTTTCACACCTGAATTTTTGCACAACAGCCAACAAAGGTGCACTCCATTTGGTGCACCGGTACCTGCCAGCTGCTTCCAGAGTCCCACCAGCTAACCAGCCATGATAGAACTCCTTCTTCAGCTTGATGGCGCCATTCTCCTCTTGTGTCTACTATTTGGTTCAACTGTTTCGATTGCAACAGGCACTGTTGTGTAATCATCATATTCTCAGTTTTTATCGTATCCATCTTCAGTGTATGTACCAATTATTTCCCAATTTATGTCCAGATCTTTTTATTTATTTTTTATAAATTACATACTCAAATGGGCAGCACGGTGGCGGTGGTTAGCACCGCTGCCTCACAGTTAGAATACCATCTAGAAGGCTTGGGTTCGATTCCACCTTGGCCTGGGCCTCTTTTTCTCTGTGTGGAGTTTGCATGTTCTCCCCGTGTCTGTGTCAGTTTTCTCCGGATACTCCGGTTTCCTCCCACAGTCCAAACACATGCACTTACTGGGGTTAGTTTAACTGGCCATTCTAAATTGCCTGTAGATGTGAGTGTGGATGGTTGTCTGTCTTTCTGTGTGGTCCTGTGACAGGGTGGTGACCTGTACAGGGTGTACCCAGCCTCCTGCCCCATATCAGCTGGGATAGGCTCCAGCCACCCCACCCCCCCCGCGTCCCTGAACAGGATGGATGGACATACTCAAATATAATCATACACCTTTACATGCAATTATCCACAAATGGAGAAGACTTGGAACAGTGGTGAACCTTCCCAGGAGTGGCTAGCCTACCAAAATTACTCCAAGATCGCATCAACGACTCATCCAGGAGGTCGCAGAAGAACCCAGGACAAAAACATCTTGATGATCCTGAAGACTTTAGAGAAAATATTCTGTAGACTGATAAAGCAAAAGTTTAAATTTTTTGAAAATTTGCATCTGGCTACACAGCATTTCATAACACAAAAACATTATGCCAACAATCAAACATGGTGGTTCTAGGGTGATGCTCTGGAGCTGCTTTGCTGGACAATCTGCTGTAATTGATAGAACCATGAATTCTGCTCTCTACCAGAAAATCCTGAAGGAGAATGTTCGGCCATCAGTTTGTGCCCTGAAGTTCAATTGCATACAGCAGGACAACAATTTGAAACACACCAGCAAGTTCACAGCTGAATTGCTAAATTTTTTTTAAAAAACTAAGGTTTTGGAGTGGCTTACTCAAAGACTGGATTTAAATCCAACTGAGATGCTTTGGCATGACCTTGAGCAGGCCGTTCATGCTTGAAAAACCTGCAATGTGGCTGAATTAAAACAGTTCTGCAAAGAGTGTGCCAAAGTTCCTCCACAGCAATCTAAAAGACTCAGACTTGCCAGTTATCACAAGTTCTTGTTGCCAAGGTGGCACAACCAGTTATTATTTGTTTATTAGGGCAATTACTTTTTACTACAGGGCCAGGTAGGTTCGGATAGCTTTTTTTCTCGAAATAAATGAAATCATCATTTAAAAACGCATTTTGTTTTCACTCGGGTTATATATGACTAATATTAAAATTTGTTTGAGGATCTGATTGCGGGTGTCAGTGGCGCAGTGGGTAGGTGCGCCACTGAGCGTGTGCTGTCATTGTGTCCCTGGGCAAGACACTTAACCCACATTGCCTAAAGTGTGAATGTGGTTGTGTGTCTGGTGGTGGTCGGAGGGGCCGTAGGTGTGAATTGGCAGCCACGCCTCTGTCAGATTGCCCCAGGGCAGCTGTGGCTACATTAGTAGCTTACCAAGTGTGAATGAATGGTGCTTGAAAATGTAAAGTGTCTTTGGATGTCTTGAAAAGTGCTATATAAGAGTAAGGCATTATTATTATCTGAAACATGTCCATCCATCTTCTACCACTTATCTGGGTTTAGGTCATGGTGGCAGTAGTCTAAGCAGAGAAGCCAAGACTTTCCTCTCCCCAGCCACCTCTTCTAGATCATCCAGGGGGGATGCTGAGTTGTTCCCAAGTTAGCAGAGAGATACACTATATTGCCAAGAATATTCATTCACCCATCCAAATAAATGAATTCAGGTGTTCCAATAACTTCCATGGCCACAGGTGTATAAAGTCAGGCACCTAGGCATGCAGATTGTTTCTACAAACATTTGTTAAAGATGGGCTGCCCTAAGGAGCTCAGTAACTTCCAGTGGGTTACCGTGATAGAATGCCACCTGTGCAACAATTCCAGTCATGAAATTTCCTTCCTATTAAATATCCAACAGGCAATTGTTAGTGATATTATAACAAAGTGGAAGCAATTGGAGTATTAACATCATCCCTCCTCCACTGAAGCGACACAGAAGGCGGCACGACAGAAAACAAAAGAGGGGGAAGAGGGGAGGACTAGCGGCTAAGCTAAAAGCTAAACCTTTCAAACCAGCCATTCCAAGTCTGTTTATAGCCAACACCCGATCGCTACACAACAAAATGAACTAATTAAGACTGCAGATCACATCACACGAACTGGATTATTGTGCACTTATATTCACAGAGTCTTGGTTGGACATAAACACCCCCTAAGCTAGCACTGCGCTAGCGGGACGTACCATCTTCAGAGCGGATAGAACAGCGGACTCCGGTAAGCGCAAAGGAGGGGGACTCTGCATTTATATTGACAATAGATGGTGCACCAACATCACTATCAAAGACATTTACTGTTCTCCGGACATTGAATTTATGATGCTGCAGTGCAGACCGTTCTACCTGTGCAGAGTTTCCATCGGTGACTATTTTTGCTGTTTATGTTCCACCGCAGGCTAATGATAAACTAGCCATGGAGAAACTATACTCCTCCATTAGTAAACAGTTAGCAACACAACCAGACAGCATTGTCATCATGGCAGGAAACTTTAATTACACCAACCTGAAGTATGTCCTGCCGAAATTCCACAAATATATAAACTTTCCCACAAGAGAGAGGAACATTTTAGATCAGGTCTACTGCAACTTCCCCCATGCTTACAGAGCCAGACCCTTACCACATCTGGGTCTCTCTGATCATCTGTCCCTGTCCCTAACACCAGCATATAAACCACTCATCTGCAGACAAAAGCCAACTATAAAGACAGAGTATGGACTGAAGAAGCCACCTCAGCCCTGCAGGACTGCTTTGAGGACACAGTCTGGGGAGTTTTTGCTGAGAGGACAGATTTGAATGGACACACATCAGCTATGCTGGACTACATCAACTTCTAATTCAATTCAATTCAATTTTATTTATATAGCGCCAAATCACAGCAAACAGTCGCCTCTGTGCTGAATGTGTGACCAAGACCACAACTGTTAAAGTGCTGCCCAATCAGAAACAATGGTTCAACGGAGAACTGAGGTCCCTGCTCAAAGCTAGGAACTCTGCTTTCAAAATCAGGGACAAACTGGCCTACAAGACAGCGAAGGCCTGAGAAGAGGCATAAAAAAAACAAGCACAAATACCAACTACGCATCCAAGAGCACTTCAATCAAAATAACTCAAGAGGTATGTGGCAAGGAATAAAATCCCTCAGTGGATACAGAGTCACACCCACAACCTCCACAGACAGTACCCACCCTGACACACTGAATCAGTTCTTTGCTTGCTTTGACCATAAGAACAACAGGAACCTGGAAGCCACCACAAAGCCTAGGTGGGCAACTGAGGACACCCACATTCAGCTGCTTCCAAACCAGGTCCATTCTGCTCTGCGTAGGATAAACACCAGCAAAGCCCCTGGACCAGACGGTGTTGCCGGACGCATTCTCAAGGCCTGCGCAGACCAGCTGTCAGGAGTGTTCACCACAATTTTCAACCTCTCACTGCAACAATCTGTTGTTCCCACTTGCCTCAAATCAGCTATCATCATTTCAGTGGCAAAGAAAACACAATGAGCTGCCTAAATGACTTCCGCCCAGTCGCTCTAACTCCTATCATCTTCAAATCCCTTGAGAGACTAAATATCCCTCATATTAGATCTGCCATCCCAGCTGACCTTGACCAACATCAGGTTGCCTATAAGGCAAACAGGTCAACTGAGGATGCTGTGATCACAGCTCTCCACACAGCCCTCACTCATCTAGAATGGAAAAATTCATATGTAGGAATGCTGTTCGTGGATTTCAGTTCAGCCTTTAATACAGTTATTCCACATAACCTGGTCAAAAAACTGAGCGATCTGAGCCTGGGCAGTTCACTATGCTCATGGATATCTGACTTTCTGAGCAACAGACCCCAATTTTTCAGGATGGCAGACCGCACATCCTCAACTCTCATCTTGAACACAGGTACCCCACAAGGATGTGTCCTCAGCCCCCTCCTCTACTCACTCTTCACTCATGACTGCTCCCCCATTCACACCTCTAATACCATCATTAAGTTTGCTGATGACACCACCATTGTAGGACTGATCACGGACAACAATGAGTCAGTCTACAGGGAGGAGGTCCAACATCTGACAGTATGGTGCAATAATAATAACCTGGAATTGAATCCCAACAAAACCGTGGCACTGGTTGTGGATTTTAGAAGATCCACATGCACTGAGACCACAGCTCTCCACATTAATAGAGTTGAGGTCGAGAGAGTGGAGAGCTTTAAGTTTCTTGGGGTGCACATCTCTGCTGACCTCACCTGGGCTCTCAACACTCGACACCAAGTGGGGAAGGCACAACAGACACTCTACGTCCTCAGGAAGCTAAAGCACTCCCACCTCCCTCAACGCTTGCTGGTGAACTTTTACAGAGCTACCACTGAAAGCCTCCTGACCTGCTGCTG